>WSTN01000268.1:0-18858 GCA_019623675.1 Serendipita sp. 398 | reverse complement strand
TCCAGTTGTAGGATTAGGAGCCCAGGAGCTCGAACGCCGTCACCAGTTGGAGGACCAGCACAGAATTTGGACAAATTCGGGGTGGTTCTTGGATTACCAGCAAATTTGACTTTGAGCCATTCCGCATGAGTGCTGCTTCCCGGTAGAAATGAAACCCACATTTCCCATCCAGCGGGGAGCTCTCCACCCGCTGTTCGACGCTTTGCGGCCTGGATGGCAATTCTCTGAAAGGACCTTTCCTCCCAGACGTTCTCGCGATCCTGTGCATCCTACGCAAATATTAACTTGGGTATTACCCTATCGAAGATCAGGTTCGAACCTTCTCAGCCATCATGAAGATTCGGGTTTCATCCTGATCCTTGTTAAGCCGCTTTTGGGGGGTAGATCGCGTAAAATCAAAATCATTTGTTAAGAACCGAACCCCGAGTGAGATTTCTTGTGCACTTTTTTCTGCCTTCTCGAGCTGTAGACTACGTTCCTGTAGCTTTGCTCGGCTCCGGGCGCTCACATCTCTCCATTGTTGTACGACCCCCTTCAAGGTAGAGAGGCGGTTATGTTCTTGGGCTTGAGAGTGGAGTAACTGATGCCTTAAAGGTAGGACAGCCTCATTGTCGGAAGATTCACTCGTCGTCTCGTCATCTGATTCCGGTAGCCTCAGGGTTCTATGAACCCTTTCCTTCCCATCTGCCTGTGTAGAAGCTGGCATAACTGAAGATGCAGCACTGATGTATCCATCGGAGAACTGTTTACGAGGTCCTTCACGACGAGCAGGTATTACTGATACGACCGACGTAGTGTCACTCGAAAGGTCTGTAAGGCTATAAGAGGTATGATTCAATGCAGAAGGGGTTGGTTGGGCGATCCGTTCTGGACCTATCGACGGAGTCGCGAGCCTTGTCGGTTGTCCATATATCCTATTATCCTGAGACTGATGTAAATTGGCTGTGGAATGTGGCATATCCGAGAACCCCAGCGCTGTCGTTTTGAGAGGGGCGGCAGGCAAGGACGCGGGTTGTGTTGGCTGGACTTTTACCTGTTCCGATGTAGCAACACGGGAATCAGATGAGACCGTCACAGCGGCAGAAACTGGTGGAATAGTACGGGGTGGAACTTGTGGTACGAGTGGTACCGAAGACGTTAAGGAAGATTGTGCAGAGAAAGGAGTGAATACAGGTGGTGAGGGCTGGTAAGCAGGTTCCATCCGCTGTTGAACTAAATTGGGTCGAATGGGTTGAATATCTGTCACAGTAGGCACAGTTATCGCCACTGCCGAAGAGGCAGGCGGAACAGGTACCAACACACTAGCTGGGGTAGGACGCTGAGATTGACGTCCAAAGGGATTGAAGAGAGGTTGCGACTGAGAAGGGAGTTGAAAGAGAGGTTGAGTCTGAGAAGGAAGCTGTTGTGTGGGCCTGGATATAGGGTTTGCTGGAGAAGATGGAAAATTGATCTGGGGTCGAAGTTGAGCTTGGAAGTGAGGTTGTGGTTGAAGTTGTGGTGGGGGTGCAGGCTCAGGGCGCGGCTGAGATTGAGACTGTGGCTGAAACTGGAACTGAGGTTGAGGTCGAGGAGCCATCACGATAGGTTGAGGTGCTGGGAGGAAAACTGGTCCTTTTGTACGACGGCGTTGTGGAACCAAGGGTGGTTGTGCAAAGTCACGACCAAATGTTGACCCTTCGCTTCGTGTGATATGAGAGTCTAATACACCGTCATTTAACATGGGTGGTTGTCCAGCCATAAGTCGCTTTATTTGTACAAGTCTCGACTTTGGTCGTGGATATGCGGTGGCCGTCGCCAAAGGTGCTGTCAAATAATTGAGAATAGAGTTTCCTCAACAGAAATACTAAATCATACGTAGGAGTACATCCAGTTTTCTGGACTGAGGTATCTCTACTACACCCTGAGGTGTGATATTCCATTTCAGATGAGTGACCCATCCTACAGCATCTTCAACACTATCCAATCGAAGATAGTTTTGAAAATATTGAAGAGGGATCAAACGGGCCGTATTCTTGAGGGTCAAACCAAGCATGAGACATAATTGTCTTCGGATATCGTCGAAGTGTGACTCTAGCAGACAGGCGGTGAGATAGGACGTATGCGGCCCAGAAAGTAGGTCAAAAAATCCTGCGTAATCCATTTGCGTAATGTCAGAGTTGTGCTCATCAGCACCGTCGGTATTGCGTGCAATTGTGAAGCGGATCCGTAGTGCCCATTGAAGCGTGGGAGAGTTGTAAACAGACGATGGAAGATGACGCAACGTAAATGGGGCATGCTTGCTCCGTATGTGCATGAGAATATAGTAGGAACGGAACTCTGGTTCGTGTGGAGAGGAGTATTGAGAGCGAGCATCCTGGTAGACTTCCATGAGGCTTTGTAGTGCCTTTTTTAACTGCTCAATTTCCAGGGTTTCGACTTCTCTCTGTCCGCGGCAGACGACATGGAGTGCTAGGATGTGGTATCGCACGATACGTTCGAGGCAATATGCTGCATCCGGACTATGAGCCCTTTGTCGGGTCAAATCACTGCGCACAGCGCGTGTTCGATTCCAAATGAAATTGTGAGTTGCTTCTATGCCGTGTTGGACCAAGATATTGTCAAGTAAATATTCTATTGTGGCCTGTGAATCGTTTAATATTACTGAGGGACAAGATTGAGGAGTAAGCACATACTCGTAGCACACGTGGTGGTCTTATATCTTCTGGTGGTGGAAGGTCGTTCCCAGCGGCAGCCCGAGCGAAGGTTTGAACCATGAGGCTACGATCGTAAGCTCCTGTTGGAGACTGCAGCCGTCTTAGCACAATGCAGGAGCGTGGTTATGCTGCTGACCTTTTCGAATGGATCCAGATCGCGCTCGAAATAACGTTGGAGAGACTCAAACTCTGGGCACATCATCTCGCAAGTTCCAACAATATCGATAGCGTCCTCTAGGCTAATCCTATTTGCCTGTTCTTTGGATTTGTCCGAGTCTCGGTCCTGCTTCATCTACAAAAGTGGCTGTTGCGGGTAGCGTGTCGCAGGATTCAGTACTTGGCTCACCTTTATATATCGCTGGTACAATAACGCGTCTTCATCGCGCTCAAAAGTTTGCCCTTGTGCTCTTTCCTTTCTCGAATCTGCGTCTGTCATCATTGACAACGCTCGCTACGAATAGCCTGTTGAGGTTGGGTCGGACTTCCAGCCTTCACCATAACCAATTCGACGCTCCTCAAGGGGCATCCTCACATCCAAAAAATAGTACAGAATAATCCGAAGCCATATCGTTTCTTCTTCAACGGTGTTTTCGCGCTCATTTGGCGTGTGTTGAGCGCGTCTTCAACCATTACCAGAATTTCGCGAGCATGGCGAGCACACCTCAACCATGGATGGCCAGAGTCACCTCTTCTTGCTCTTCTGATACCAATCCTACGTTTTTAATCACATTTCCTGATGCAAAATACTTGTTCAATTGCCCGGAGAACACTACCCGGAACGTCCTCCAACGCGGTTTTGGGCTAAACAAGTATCGCGCCATCTTTTTGAGCAGAATCACTACACGTACTAGTCTGGGATTACCAGGTATTTCTGCATCCCCGTTTTAGTCTAAACTTACGACGTTAGATAGGATTCCTCATGACCTTGGCCGACAGTGGAACCAAAACTCTGAAAGTGCATGGTCCACCGGGACTTTCACACTTCCTTGCATCGTCTAGGCACTTTCTCAATCGGTGATTCTTCTTCATCGTATTGCTGCAAAAGAGGTACTAATCTACATCATCTTCAGAGAGACTCTGAGACTGGAGGCATCTGAAACGGATGTGGAAGACCTGGATCCAGTATTCAAAGATGAGAACTTGACGGTATACGCTATTCCAATCCCACTGGAAGGAGAGCAATCTGATCTGAAGGAACAAACACCATCACCTGAACGTTCGCCTTCTTTGAAAAGGTCCCGTTCTATGTCCCCTGAAGGTGCTCCTCTTGCAAAACGACTTAGTCGTGATGGGGACACGGCCCAGGGGTCTTCTAGTAGCAAAATGAAATGGACAAACCCCGTCGCATGGAGAAAACTTATTGTTGATCGCATGTTCCCTGGAGAAAGTGGCACAAAATTCCATGCACAAAATTCTGGTCCCTCAGCATGGGAACTGAAGCAACGCCTACCTAGATGGAGTCACCGTCATTTTGCCACTAGTTACTTTGTTGTTGGACCTGAATACCGCGGCAAGTTCAATGCAACGCTCGCCGAGTCATTGGGAGTTCCAAGAGGTCCTCTACGAGCAAAGTTGGCGAGAGGTGAAAGTATCACCCTCCCAGACGGCAAAGTCATAACCCCTGAAATGATCATAGGAGAGTCATCATCTGCAGCTGTGAGTGTTTCTCAACCTTCTACCTCTTAGTTCTGAATTGTGGTTCTGTTTCCTTAGGCATTGCTTGTCATCGATTGTCCCAGTGTCGGTGCTATATCTAGCCTGCTTGCATCTCCCACTCTCTCGAAACTAGTGTCTCGAGAGCGACAGCTACTGCATTGCGTTTTTCACATGGCACCAGATAACGTGATGAGAGACCCCAGCTACATCAAGTGGATGAAATCACTGGGGAAGGACATCCATGTATGTTTGTTCTCCTTTGTAGACCGTTACTCATTGTGTTATAGCATATCGTTGCAAATGACTCGGTGTGCTCTGATGGAATAACGTTCTCTTCATCAGCAGCTATGCAGGAAAAACTCTCCGAACTTGATGGAGAGCTCTTTAGGAGACCTCATTTTAACGATTCTTCCCAAGAGAGCTATCTCCAAGGTCGGCCTATGCAGTTTTAAACGAGAATTTACTGAATCGTATTCTAGATCTTGGGATGGGCGATAGAGTTTTGGCTGCTAAACAGCAAGTGATAGGAATGCGACCACTCGTACCTCCTTGCGACTCCTATACCGAGGGCACCAATATTGATCCCCAAGATAGCTTGCTCCCTCAATCATCCATTCAAAGCGTATTCTCCGGGGTCAAGGAGAAGATATTATCAGAGCTTCCTAGCCCAATCCCCAGTCGTGGGGATGACGTGAGTATTTCCTTGCTTGGAACAGGTAGTGCAGTTCCCGGGAAATATCGAAATGGTATGTACCCCTCTCTTCGTTGCTACTAAAGTATGAAAAGCTCCCCCAGTCAGTGGAGCTTTGGTCCAGATTCCTGGCTTTGGAAATATCCTTCTTGATTGTGGGGAAGGAACATACGGACAGCTCCGACGGCATTTTGGTCCTCAAATTGACACGGTGCTTAGAGAAATCAAGCTCGTTTTCTTGTCCCATATACATGCAGATCATCATCTGGGGATCAGCCAATTGCTTGTAGAGCGTTGCAAGGTTCGTCGTATGAAGAAGATTGGACCTTTTCGTGATATTCAATTATTCAGCTTTTCCCACCTACGGAATACCCCATCACCTTAATAGGACCATTCTATTCTCGTCTCTACCTCTCAGAATACGCCGATATCGAAAGTCTTGGTATCAAAACCATCAACGGTGTTCATTTCCTATCCGCCGAAGATTTAGAACACCGTCGGCCCCTGAAGCATGACACGACAGATATTATACTGTAGGAGTATGCATTCGTGCCACATATTTTATTTAACGTTAATAGGACTTACAACTCGGTAAAATTAAGACTGGGGCTCGCTGATTTGAGAACCGCTGCCGTGGATCACAGAACAACCGCGTTTGGTATTGTTCTTCGCCATGTTGATGGATGGAGCATAACGTATGCTACTATACCCTGCGGATGTCATGTTACTCACCTATTGATAGGTATTCTGGAGATACAAGGCCTTGTCAAAACCTTGTGGATGCGGGGATGGACTCCACACTTCTCATACACGAGGCCACGATGAGCGATGAACAAGAAGTTATGGCGAAGGATAAAGGTCACAGTACGATTGGGCAAGCGGTCGATATAGCGTGTCGGTACGTTAGGTTCATATTAAATCGGTATATACTAAACCATCAAAGCATGAAGGCCAAAAAACTTCTCCTAACTCACTTCTCAACACGATATCCAAAAATTCCAGTCCTAGGACGTACCTTTACAGGACAGGGCGAAGAGGCAGTCACTTTGCCGGAAATATTTGTTGGTTTCGATCACTTGCACATCCGACTTGGAGATTTCTCTCGAGCGGAGCGGTATATTCCTAATTTAGAAAATGCTTTCAGCGAGATAAAAGAGGACATAGAACCAAAGGTGGATTCGCTCGTTTAATCGATTCAATGGGATTAGTAATACACTCGTACATCCAACTTGTGATGCTTAGATCTATAATGCGTATGGGATGCTCCCGTCTATCTTCCTAATGAGCTCATAAAGGCGTCTAGATTCATCTCCGCGTATTCATCCTCCCCATGTAGCTCTTCTAATCCATCGAGAATGTTCTTTTGGGAGACAGCGCCATTACCGGCTGTTGTTTTCCGTTTCGCCAAAGCAGCGTCCTCTTCATCAGATGTCTTGCGGAATAGATCGAGCACCAGATCGGTATCCATTGAATCAAGCCCAGCATTCTGCTGAGTGACGACTGAGTTCGCAATGTTGAGTTTGAACCGTTGTAGGCTGTGGATGTATGGTCAGAAAGAGTGTAGACGAGGTTAACCCTACAAACCCCATAATTTTTTCCTCAAGAGTGCCTTTGGTAATGAGACGATAGACGTTTACAACTCTCTTTTGCCCTAAACGGTGGGCACGATCCATGGCCTGTAAGTCCTTCATCGGGTTCCAGTCGTGCTCTACAAAGATGACCGTATCAGCCCCGGTCAGGGTAAGGCCCAGCCCTCCAATATGCGTCGTTAACAATAAACAATCTATACTGGGGTCTTCGTTAAACGTCTGGACGATTGCATGTCGCTGCTGAGCATCCACTGTCCCGTCTAGTCGCATATAGCTGACAGTCGGCATCAAAGCCTGGAACAAGTCCGTTTCGATGGCGTCTATCATCAATTTCATCTGACAGAAAATTAGACAGCGATGTTGTGGGGCTTCGACTGATAGACTCTCGAGATTATCGCCATTAGCGTCCGGATCTCGTGGCGCGGTACCGATTCCACAGTCTTGGAGCAGTTGTCTAAGCTACGTTAACACTTGTAAGAGTCGCGCATGGCCCACATACCTCAAGGCAAGCAGCTTGGGAGCGTTTTCCACGTCACGGAGAGGCTTCACTTCTTCACCTCTTTCTGCCAACTTGTCCATGATTGCTGTGGTTTCCGGTAGATTATCCTTGAGTACAAGCGCTGGATGGTTGCAGACCTTGCGCAGGTATTGAAGCGCTTGGAAAACGTGGCCTTTACCACCCTCTGTCTGGATTGAATCCCGAGCAGCAGTGGATGCTTGAGACTTCTGAAACTCATCAAACAGAAGTTGTTGAAGAGGAGAAATGTCGCAATAATGATCTTGGATAATTTTGGGAGGCAGGTCGTTTAAGACGTTTTCCTTCATTCTCCTGAGAACAAATGGTAGAACTTGCTTGCGGATACCCTCTAAAGCTCGTGCAGCTGTCGGGATACAATCAGGACGAACTACGTGCATAAAGTGGGTGTCTTACCAGCCTCAACGACCTTTCCTCCTACTTTGGAATCTCTACTTGCCAGAACGGGTCGTGCATAGCGTTCATTGAACTGCGTTTCATTCCCAAGCAGGCCAGGCATAAGGAAATCGAAAAGGCTCCAAAATTCCAAGAGATTGTTTTGGATGGGGGTCCCAGAAAGGATTAGTCGATGGTGTGCCTTCATACATTTCACTGCCTGTGCAACTTTAGACCTCGCGTTCTTGATCATGTGTCCTTCATCGAGTATGCAGTAGAGCCAGTTGTGGCCAGACAGGACGTTTACATCATTCCGCACAACATCATATGAAGTAATGACAACGTCGTACTGATCCAACTTTTTGACTCGAAGACGCCGCTCCTTGATGGGCCCGGCATAAATAACCGGACGTAGATTGTCGACATATTTGTTTATTTCATGACGCCAATGATTCGTTAGGGTCGGTGGACACACAACGAGGGACGTGAGGTGGGGTTCATTCCGTTGTTGTCGTTCGTGATGAAGACTTGCAAGGATGCATATTGATTGCAACGTCTTTCCCAAGCCCATATCTATCGAAGGTCAGCAATATCTTGATAAGGATCAGAGCATGGCATACCGTCACAAAGAATACCGTGTAGTTTGTACTTGTTTAAGAAGGCTAACCAATTCACACCCTCCTGCTGATATTTCCTTAGTTCGGCATTGACTTTGACAGGAATTCGATAATCTTCCGCTTGGCTACCGTCGAAGAGTTGCGAAAGGAACTTCCTTTCTTCGTCACGTCTACTGAGCAAGGAGCTAGGGAAGCCGGGAGGGTCTGGCAGACCTTGCTGTTGGCCAAAGTCATGTGCTGCTCGCCGGGTTAATTTCTCAAGTCCTTACCTCTAGTGGAACTAATTGCACCAGAGTTGCAAATGAATTGGTCGCAACAGATCGTATGTCTTCGTCAATGTCGTTCATCCGACCCAAGAGAGGAACAACCAAAAAGATGATATAAGGTAATACTTTGATATGGAGGGTTCCAACAACGTCTACATAACTGTGATTAAAAATATGTTGCACAAGGGAACGCATTGACTCACGGAAAATAAGCTCAACAATACCCTGGCGGTTCTTGATGTTCTCTAAATCATCTACCAGTGGTAACATGTTCTCTACCAGGTATAGCATCGCTTTAGGGGTCATGACATCTGTGATGACAGCAAAGCACTTAGCGACGGCTTGGCGGATGACTGCAAAAGTGGACTGCAAGCCGAGTAAAAGGCTAGGAAAGAGTTGTTCGACACGAGGGTGTAATGCAGGATCCAAGGTAGGAAGCACATCCCGTAGAGCCGTTAACGTATCCAAAAATGGTTGACCAGATTCAGCTTTCAGCGCTGTATCGCCTTCGGAAATGGAAGAATTTTGGGGGAAAACTTTGACGAGTTCCTCCGATACGCATTGCCAGACTCTGGGTATTTCATCAAATAAGGTGGCACCGAAAAGAGTTGTTAGCTGGGAAAATACTAGAACACCACCTCTTCTCATAATCCGTGCTGCTACGACCTCTTTGGGTTCATCTACGTGGGGTTCTTCTTTATGGCGTACTGGAACCACAGCGACAGATGTGGCGACAGACTTATTGAAGGAGAGAATCCCATTTTCTTTCTCGCCGTGTTTCCCAAAGAGTGGTGTATGTGCCTCATCTTGACATAGGAAAACGCAAAGATTCTTGATCACTTTGTCTATTGGGTTTGAGAGCGACGATGGTCCCGATGAGCCGAAACGGACAAAGGCCGCCAAAGCACTGGCTGAACGTCGTTGCAGGTCCTCATTAGCCTCACCCTATCCCAGAAAGTGAGTACATAGGTAAGGAATTTGTTTGATCCCTTGCCTTTATACTATTCATTACCCCTTTGATCAAGGGGGATAACTTTGGCGGCAGAGCCTCTAGAGCAAAAGCAGCGGACGCAAGGGCGGCCATCACTTGTGTATCTTGATTCATTTTTGTCTCCTCAAATGTACGGATCTGTTCCCGCACATTTTTCTTAGCGTCATCGATCCGAGTCGAGTCGCGCTTCTTCTTCGGCTTTACGAACAGGTTGTGAAGATTATCTAGCCAGTCTACTGTAGTGCGGGCGTGGTTGAGAGTGAACCCCCCATCTGTACCATTGATGGACGCTTGTTGAGGTAATCCAGGGTTAGATGCGTTCAGTTTGGAGTCCTGTAGGAACGACCCTACCAAGGAGTTGCACAACCTGCACAACTGGTCGAGTAGGGAGTATGTCTCGTGGTAACAAGATGGCGGATCAGATGCAACGAGGTTGAGGGTGATAGTGTTTAGTTCCTCCGCGAGCTTGTAGCCGGATACCAATGAATTTCCGGTACTGGATTTATATTCAATAGCCCACTCCTGTAAAGTCGTTGCGCCGATGACTTTGTGAAAGAAACTGGGAGAATTGAGATAATGCTTCAATGGGAGATCCAAATAATCCTGATGTAACTTAAGGACGATTAGTGGCAAGTCTTACTGAGTATAGAATCACTTACTCTTTGTGGCAGGGAGTGAGATAGACTTGCGAGGCTTTGCGCTGCAGCAAGACGAGCTTTCCAGACATTCTCGGCTGTTATTAAGCTAAGGTCTTGCGCAAGCATGCTTTTGTCAACGTTATGTCCTTCACTGTCATCCATAGAGTTCAAAACAAATAAGCGCGAGACATCAATAGGATCTCCTATCGGGGTAGTGCAGGTTTCTATCCAATCTCGGAATATTGTTAGAGGTATTAAATTGTCTATGGCACTTGAATCGGATATCGTCTTTTGCAGTGCCAGACGCCAGGTGCGGAGAGACAAAGACCGAACGTCTTCGCGCTCTTCGAGGAGTATGTTCTGGAACAGAAGCCTCAAAAAGGAGCCATCGACCCATCCGATAGGGAGTTCGGGGACTGATAAGAATGCATGCAATGTCCGTACGACTGCTAGTCGGACGTTGGATATAGTATGTCGAAACAGGGGAAAGAGCAAAGGCGCCAATTGGTCAAGAGATTGCCTGGCCCGAGTGGATGAGCGATGGTGAAGAGATGTGAATGGAACGACTCACGATTTGCTAGGATCGGTGAATAACTCCATGACCTCAGAGAATGAAACCAAGGAGCCTGGATTCATGTCAATAACCATCATGAGAATCGACCCTAGACTCACCGAGAAGGTCCATAACTGTGCTGACACTCGACCCGAGATCGTCTTTCATAGACTCGAAGCAACTCCATAAGATTACCAGAAGTTGTGATAGTTCCTGGTACAAATGTCTAACGATCGAACCACTGATTGGGATCAGACATGCAGCGGCGGCGGACCGAACATCGTCATCTGCATCAGCCAGCCTGTAGGCTATCAGTCACCGGATTATGCGTTCAGCTTCAATGTACCTACCCTAATAGCGCAGCATCGACCACACCACGGAGGAGTTTTGTGTCTCCTTTCCTTTCTACCAAGTCATCACGAACGGCGACTTCGTATTTTAAGCCAAGGAGTCCAGCGTGGCGGATCTGCCACGCATAGGGAGTTCCTCCTTTCTTCGAACGGAAGTCTTGACGAATCATTTCGAGAAGAATATCATGGACACGGTACACTGATGTTGCCGGCATATGGATCAACAGGGCAGCGAGAGCTTGAGTCGCGCTTTCGCGTACAGGGGCTGTAACTTGATCCGCAACGTAGTCCGTGAATCGATCAAGAACGAACACTCTTAGGAACTTCGCTGCTACATCGTTGCACCATTTTTCGTGACTTATCGCATTCTCCGCAGCGGTAGCATTGTCTGAAGTAATTTTAGATTATGCAGGTAGCGACGAGAGGACTCACAGCAGGTTCCGGCATACGCTCCTTGGATCTTGATCACTTCCCGAAGAGCCAAAGTTGTGCCATGCCGAGTTTCCCAGTTTGGACTAGCTATGTCAGTCGAGGGTTCGGCTTGAATATGGAGCCTTACTTGAATAGGTCGACCAAGAGAACCTTTACCAGTCCTGCCCAGACCCACTGATCTTTATTTATTGCTAAAGGATGATAAGGGGACTTTTCTTTGGCCTCAACCTGTCCCCCCTTTTGAGGATCAACTACAATTTTTTGCTCATCGTCTGCAGGTGGAGAAGATGGCGCCCGTTTGGGAGTAGGCTTTCCTTCTTGCTCGACAACCCGTATTCTTCAATCGGGTTAGTCTCATACAAACTTTACGATATAGGTGATATTGCTTTACTTACTTTACAGGGGGTGCGGGTGCGCGAGAAATTATTGGACCGGCCCCATTTTCCTCTTGTCGACGCTTTCTTTTCAGTCTATTTTTCTCGCGGACAGACAGGATCCCATCTCCGTGGAATTCTGCAGTGGGAGATTCCATCGGTTCATCGGAAGGATGGTGTTCTGTCTGGTGTATGCTGATGGGTGGGACAAATGGTGCATCCAAAGACATGGGAGATGAAGCATCATCGGTCCGGGAACGAGGGCTGGTCACATCCGTCTTGGTTTCAGCGTGCTTTGCATTCGCCAGAGCGTCATCATTCTGGAGGTGATGGGGTTCCTCAGTAGCCTCTTCCATTAATTCATGTGTCCAACCGTGATCTGGGTCGTCATCCCCATCCAGAAAATCGAGTCCGAGACGGGTCTTTGTCTCTTTCCGTGCTCGTTCGAGGTCTGCTGCTGTCCTGGCCCCTTTGTTGAATTCTTGTCCCGAGGAAGAAAGTAAGAGGTTATTGCTTTGCAAGATTTGCTCGATGGAGAATGGGGGAAACTCGACATTAGTCTCGTCCTTGGCGCCATCGGGAACGTGCAATGGTGACCATACTGGAGCGAGCAAGCAGATGTTTGAGAGCGTGTGAGAAGCAGCGACTCTTGTCTCCATATGTTTGGATCTTAAGAGTGGTAGGAGCTGTAGTAGTCGTAGTGGTGGTAGTCGTAGATTCAGTCAGACCGACAATTGGTCCAATAACAGTCAAGTAGCCCACCTTGGAGACCACTGAAAGCACTTCGGACCAATCTTCAGCGCGATCTTTGGAGGTGATCACGTTCCCCTCGGAATCCAATGATGGCTTGACATCGTGCACGTCGCCTTCGATCCCAGCGTCTTTCCGAAGACATTTTGTCGCAATCTGTGCGATTTGTGTTGCTATTGCATGTTTTACAGACTGTGAAGGGGAGGAGTCGAGCAGCTGCAACAAGCGGTCGAGGCTGAGGACAAGATAGAAAGTCAGATAATATCTGAGAATAAAAAAGACAAAGCAAAAGGTACCGCGAAGCCATTGACACAGGAGGGGGAGCCGGGCCCTTGCTTAGTCAGCAACGGCCACTAAGAAGGGGGGCTTTTATGGGAATTTGGGCGAATTTTCGGTTCGAGCGCGAGGGCCTTTTATACCTGGAGGGCTTTGGCCACAAACGAGCCCAAATGGACACCGTCGACCACAGCGGCCACGACACTGATTGGGATCGCCCAGATGAACGTCTGATAGCGTGCGGTGTTCTGTAGCATTCCGCGAGTGCTCCCCGTTCTCAGCCATTCCGTAGCGAAGTCTATCATCACCTTTTCACCTCTGGGTTGACGCGCGAAAGACTGCGTGAAAACGCTATCAATGGCTTTCTTTGCCCCCAAAAGTTCGAATTCGGCCAGTATGGGCTCGTAGGACGCAGCCTGGCCTGGAAAGTAAGTCGCGCGGTGTGGCGAAGGCGAGCGCTCACTCATCTTCGATCCTTTTAGACACTCCTGACACCAGTTCCACCCCTTACGGATGAGTTATCGACGCGTCCAATCCCTCCTTTAGATGAGGTGCGCCGCCAACGAGAGATATACGTCGAGCTACTCAAAGAGGTTATGCGTGCGCCTGATGGGAACTACGAGGAAGGGTTTATTCTTCCAGGTCAAAGTAGACCTCCTACACCTACACCAACCAGGCGTGGAGAATTCGAACGAAACAACCCGCTGAGTTTGGATGAACAGAACCCCTGGAAGCAATGGTTTCAAAACATGCAACTTCGTAAAGAAATCCTCCAGGATGTGCAGAGAACGTGAGCTGTCTGATTCTATATGCCACAAAGGTTATTAATGGAAGCGACTTCAAGTTTTCCTGAACTCTCGTATTTTCGTGAGAAGCAGGTCCAAACCGACTTAACAAACGTCCTCTATCTGCATGCAGTAAAGCATTCGGATATTGGGTATCGCCAGGGCATGCATGAGCTGTTGGCTGCCATCTTCTTAGCCGTTGACTACGATTCGCTGGATCGCTGGACGTCTTCTGTGCACGAGAAGGACATTCTGGATATCTGTGACCGTAACTGGGTGGGAGCCGATGCATGGCACCTGTTCAGTCTTGTCATGGGCGCAATTACCCCTTGGTACGAGTGGCGAGAGCTTGCACGTACGGATCTCACAGATTCCAATGAGGGTCTTACTCCTTATACCGCACCCATCGTGGCTATCTGTAATCGCATGCAGAACCAATACCTTAGCAGCGTCGATCCTACCCTTTGGCGACGAATGAGCGAGCTGGGTATAGAGCCACAACTATACGGAATGTGAGTCCCTCTCTTTGGTGTCAAATCGAATCTTACATATCGTAGTCGGTGGCTTCGTCTCATTTTTACTCGGGAGTTTGGATTTCGAGAATCAATGGTCCTATGGGATGGCATATTCGCAGTGGACCCCTCACTACAGCTGTCGCAGTGGGTCTGTGTGGCAATGTTAGTCCGAATTCGGAACAAATGTGAGTCAAAGCCACACCGTTTTGTGCTTACTTTTCAACCCCTGGCAGTGATTCCATCAGATTACAGCGAACAGCTTACATATCTCCTGCGTTACTCTACATCTGTCGAAGGTGGCTCTTCCCTTCATCTATCGCTCCTCCTGCAGCAGGCAATCCGCCTTAGCCAGGATCCAAATACCTCCACTGGTGCCTCGATAGTCCTCCAAAACAGAAATGTCCTTGGGATTCCCATCGAGGTTCCGGAGCCACCGGTGCGACCAACGTCGAGGCGAAGAGGAGATCGTCCTCAGATTCCTCAGATTCCGAATTCCGCACCCCGTACCGCGCATGAACGGAAAGAATCTCAATTCGGTTTTCCGGAGATAATCGCTCGAAACATTTTGGATAAAAGCGAGAGTTTAGGCATCAACCGCGCCATTTACAATACTGTCTCAGATATTCGTGTGAGTGTGCTACATATGAAGGAGTCTGCATCGATCACTTAGAATCCCATAGAAAAGTTGGAATGACCTCCCTGCATTCTCGCGTGCTCAAGAGTCTTCTTCTGAAACTAGTCTACCTCCACTCTCACAAACCGGTCCTATCAGCGACATAGAGTCCCCCTCTGAGCCCAGAATTCGCTCGGATATGGAGGAGGAAATGATAGCGCTCCGTGGCCAGCAAAGGAAACTAGGAAGAGCGGTATCCTGGGCCGTGGACTCTTTACTTCAAGGCTCAGAGAACCTGGATCCCAATAAAAAGCAAGCGCTAGAATGCCTTGCATACGTGCGCGACGTTTTGATGATGGGACGTGCTGTCAGATTGGAGGAAGACCGGCTTACACAATATGTAAGGCCACCCCCGACGAGAACGGAATCTCTTGTCATCAATCGATCGCAAACACCAACGGATGGTCCTTCTTCTCAGAGCACCGGTCCAGGGGAAACTGTTCAATCGCCAAATATGATGCTCTCCAAGCGCGATTCTCGTCCCTTAACCGGGTTGTCTCGCACTCCATACATCCGTAGGGAGGAACCACAGCACACCTCGTTCCAATCAGTATCCATCTCACCGCTATCCAATGCAGAATTTGGAGAAGAAGGATCGGCATCTGCTTCGCCATCAACTGGACACAACAATGCGAGGTTTCTCTCCTCTCCCCTCTCACCTTCAGCGCCATCTTGGCAACGGAACTCGGTAATGAGTAGCAATGCACAATCATCGAACAAACGTACCTCGGCTCTATTATCCCAGATGTCGACTCAGGTGAATCAACCCCCTCTATCTCCGGCTCCTTACTCTCCGGGGCCCCTTAGCAGCGGCTATCCTCCTCGACCTGCAGGGGGAGGTTCGATCAGTTCTTCCAAGGTCACGTCTCCGACCACGGACCCACTGGGTGTGCTGCGCTAGTGACTCTATTGTCTGGATAGAGTTTCTACAAATGTATTTGTATGTAGCCCTAAATACATAAAACGACATAGGCTAAATCAATGAGCATCAATTATTTCCGTGTTAAAAAAAAAGCACGATTCTATGCTATGGATCCATCCAAACTCGAACTCGCGGGTCTTAGCATGATATCCTTGCCTAATCGAAATCAGGAAGCGACCTGGTGAGTACCTGTGGAGAATGTGCGTAAGCTTGCGATTCTGGTAGTATGGGCTGTTCGTCGAGCACAGGCTGCTCCTGGATAGGCGATAAAGCTGGTGCTGGTGCTAATTCGACTGGCCGATGAGGGATTCCACTAGAGGCTGAGCTAGCCGGTATTCCACTACCATAGCCAGAGGTTCCTAAGTCGACTGTGAACGGTGCACTGCCTGGCTGATGAGTCGTTTGTGACAGAATGCCAGTGAGTACTTCATAGACTGCGTCTAGTGCTGGGAAATTCTCGTGTAAGGGTTGGCGTCGCTTCTCGTCTATGAGCCCCTGTAAAGACCTGATAGGCTCTGGATCCTCTGCCATTATCCTTTGGAGAATATGCGAGAGGGAAGTTAGGAACTTTGATTCAATTTCGGATGTCGCGATGGATCCAGCAGGAGTTGATGACGCTGTTCTACGGGACTTCGGGGTTGGAGTGCCCAAGGGAGTCCCAGAACCCAAGGGAGTCGAAG
Source organism: Serendipita sp. 398 (assembly GCA_019623675.1). Taxonomy (NCBI): domain Eukaryota; kingdom Fungi; phylum Basidiomycota; class Agaricomycetes; order Sebacinales; family Serendipitaceae; genus Serendipita; species Serendipita sp. 398. The sequence continues at coordinate 2,497 of WSTN01000268.1, read as the reverse complement.
AGGTTCCATGCGCACGCGGAGTCCCAACCGCACCGTTTTCCATATTAGACGTGTTTTGTCGAGACGGTCCAAGGCGGAAGACATTGGCTATCATCGTTGTGGCCTTCTTAATTTTATTCTTTTGCTTTTGTGGAAGAATAAGGTTTGCATCAACAAATGCAGGAAGAATCACTGTATAAGCTTCTTTTAGATCCGGCGACGATAGCTTATCCATGCCAATGAAAACTTCCGTCCAGTGTGGTAGTGTCTACAGACCAAATTTTAAACCATTTTCGGACAATTAAGAGGTAGAGACTTACCATGGAAGGAGCAAGTACCTGGATTACTTTGCTGGATACGATCGAAGTTTCAGGATCACCCAGGCCATCACAAAGGTCTCTGAACGCTACCTCGTCTATCTGTTTACCAGTTATGTTATCATGGACGAGTCTGAGGGCCCAGAATCGAGGGGTTGGAATATCGGGGAATATACCACCCATGTGATAACGTCGATGTTCTCGAACGAGGTAATCCGTGAGGAGTGTAATCGCAATATACTGATTGTTTAAGTATATCCCAGCACGATGGGACCCCGTTGAATTTTGGAGCCGAGGTGGGAATATGAAATCGTCTGCCACCATAATATATTGACTTAATGCAGTGCTGCTGCACTCTATAGAGCTGAACGACAGGCCCTCATCGCAGACGTCGTCCCATTGTAGATTCTCAAGCTGACCTGGGGTAGTGGCACAGAGTGGGAAGACCCATGCAACCGAGAGACGAACGTCGTGTTCCCGCACCTGTAGGTATTGGAGGATGAAACCCAGGATTTCGAAGCTGAGATGGTGGTTACTACGATCAAGTTCGGGATGGGAGAGAATGGTGCAGATTCCCTTCATGACGTTGCCACAGGGAAGGGGAGACTTTTCCATCTCTTGGAGTTTCCGCAGAAACTTATAGAGATCTCCCGGCTGCAGTATCGAGGATACAATGCGAGAGAACACTAGTGGATTGTTGACCATCTTGACCTGGAGTTCAGCAACGACCTCCCTCCATTGGCTAATGTTACCATTTGTTCTAGATGCCGGATCATGGTAATGGTTAACGACAGTCTTGAAGATGGAGCCCCATGGAGCCTCAAAATCCGAGGAACCCCATGGTTGTATCTCATCCTTTTTCAGACTGTTCATTTCCTCGAGTATGGACGCAAAGTAGGGAGCCGATTCGGGGCAGAGCTGAATGAAATTGGCCAACCAGGCCAACGCAGAGAGTTTGAGAGTTTGGTTCTTTGTAATGGTATGTTCTTCTCGTCGATCTGCGTGAACCCCAATCCGCAAGGTTCGTTCTTCGGGCATCCAGGGATAGTTTTGTCGCACTTTGCCTTTCCAATTTCGTGACCTTTCCATTCGGCTCTTGTAGAGTCGTTGTTCTGCCTTTCTTTTGCTGACATGGCCATCCGGCTGGAAAAAGGTGGACATATAGATCCACAAACGCTTGAACCAGAATGGCGACATCTCCATAACATACCACATGGAAATATGAGCAGTGACACATGCCCTGAGTATCCCCTTCGTCGTCACCGTTTGAAAGGGAACACTAGGCGAATAAACAGCTGCTGCATTGGTGACAAAGCTTCCGCCTACTGTGAAGATAATTCCTAGTAGTGGTAAGGTCGCTAGGGACTGGCATGTGTGCCAGACCCAGATCGTCAAACCCATAAAGAAAATGACGACGACTAGGTAGAGCATCAACGGCAGTGTAACGATGAGGCGGCCCATATACCACGTCTTCATTGCCTTGAACCGAAAATGACGTCGTAGTGCTTGGTATCTAATCGATGGTGCTGATTCGGGAGGCTCGTCGTACTCGAGCACCCACTCGAGACATACAATGGCCCCGAGTGCCGCTAGAACACTAAACGTAAGACTGGTGAGGAAACATCCATTCACCAGGACGGCCCAGCGAGGTGGTTTGAAATTTGCAGCAGCGATGGACGGATCCAAGGTGGAGGGCAGGACGTCCGTATGGTTCGTAGCAGTAGTCTGAACCGCAAGAAAATATAACAGAGCTTGTGTTGTGTCATCTGAATCGGGACGGAGGAGTTGTTTCGAGTCGACGAGGAGAGTAGAGATCACGCCAGCAAAAAGTGCCGCCTAGCAGGAGAGGTGGATAATATAAGTATATTATAACTCTGGACCATAAAGCTCGTATAGAACGTACGAATATCATGATTCCATTCAATCCATTGACCCAAATTCTGATATACTTCGCATCCACGGGTTTTGAGACTTTGTTGTACAAACTCCACACATCTGCGTTGAACTGCTGTTGATCACTTTGCAGAGCAGGAGGAGGGACATCTTGTAGTCCCAGAGTGTTATTATTTGGAAGCCCTACTGTTCCCCATTGGCTTGATCCAAGCTGAGGCGACTGTAGGGTACTCATATTATCTCAAGCTGGCTAAGGCGTCAGGGGACTAGAGGAAGCCCAGCACCCGCGCCTCTCTTATTAAGGGTTT
>WSTN01000267.1:0-18900 GCA_019623675.1 Serendipita sp. 398 | reverse complement strand
TAACCGCATTCTTATGTAAAGCATCTCAGATCTCAAAATTCCGAACCATTAGATTTATGAGTAGAGGACCGATATATCTACTCAGAGCTGATAGTTACTCAAGATAGCAGCACATACTGAGCTATGAATGCTTCCATGAAGAGTGTATCTGACCTATTTAACCCGGTAAAAAAACAAATATATCCAAGATGAACTTTACCGAACCCTCTACCAACCAAAGGGCTGCGGCCATGCCATCATGCAGAAGTCCATCCTAGGACCCTCTTCAATTACAAGACCGTCAGCGATTTTGCCCTCCTAGAGGTTGCCCAAAGAAACGATCTGAGCGCCTGAGCAAATGAACCTGAACTCATCATTGGTAGAATATGATCCCGATTAAAAGTATGGCACTAAGCTACACGAACTGGAGGGCAAAGGGTACAACTCAAAGCAACATCGCCATTTGCGTTGCTCGCTCACCCGCTCGTCCATGGTGTAAGGTTGAAGCAGTTACAGCACAGAAATCCATGCATCGCCATCATAGTAAGAAGCCTCTTTGATGGGATGCCGTCCCTTCTTCCTGATCTTCATTGCCGCTTCGAACCATCTCATCATCGCCTTTGTGTTAGATGAAGAGAGAGGAAGTGAAACACCCAGCTTAAATCTCTGAAGAGACTTGCAGATTGGGTCTCTATTGGCCGAATTGGTCTTGGCAGTGAGCGAATGTCCTACCAGATCGGCAAAGAATATTTTCGGAGAGATGATTGATCCTTGAAACTCGAAGTCTTCGAGATCTGGTACCTTGCTAAGAAAGTCTGATAGTGACTCGGGGCTGATGGAGTGTGTTGATAGGCAAAGGCCACGGACTGACAGCTGTCCAGGGAGAATCATATCGTCCATAATCTTCATCATCATCGATTCAAGGGCAGCGAATGACGAGATATCGAACTTTAAGGGCCCAGATGCACGAATGTGAGGTAGAATCCCTGTTTCGCAATCCTTGATTACGAGAGTCGTGAGAGCTGGAAATACGAGTGGGACTGATCCGCTGCTTGGGAACATCGAGAGGTTTATTGCGAGTTTACGCAAACTAGGAAGATCAAGTTTGCACTCGATTTCTGCGTCGTAAAATTCCAGTGTTAAAAGTGATGGGATCGACAACGACACGTCCCCTGGAAGGGGTGCGAGTTTCACGTGCCACAGCTTCAGATCAGTGAGACAGGGCGAACTTTGGATCATTTCAACCATTTCGATGCCGCAGGACACTCTGCCGGATCCTCCACTGAGCCATAGGTCGACGAGGCGGGGCATGCCCGAAAGGTCCCAATCGAGTGCATCGCCAGGGGATATCCCTAGATTAAGCCAACGAAGACGAGAGGATGTTTTCTTGATACGCTCGTTCAAACTCTTCGAAGATGTCGTAAGCCATGCCTTTTCGAGAGCAGGGAACTCGAATCCATCGAATTCAACATTCTTTATCCAATCCGTCGAGGTGCTTTTCGTCTCCAACTCGTATATACGAAGGTACGCCTTGGTCTCTTGTAGTACCTTGAGTAGCTGACGAGATATCATATCTTTGTCTCCATACACGTTCGAGTGAGGGGAGTGACCGAAGTTGAAGCAAAGGTGAAGAGGTGCGCCAGCTGCGCGGTCCAGAGCCCTCTCAAGCAACGGCACAGTGTGGCAGATTTCGTAACCGAGCCTCGTTCGTTCGTGTGGTCGTTGTGAAGTATGAACGGCGTGAGTCACCGAGATTCTTGACCATATTCTCCGGGCTTGAATCGCTGCTGCTCTCCATTGACGACAGACACCCATCAGGACCCATGGGCTTGCCCATGTGTCGCTTTCGACGTAGTACTCGAAAATGAGCGAGAAAATGTCATCCGGAATACTGCGCAGATTAGACGCAATCGACCTATTAAGGTCAAGGTCCCGTTGAACCGCCTCTTGCCGCTGCTCGAGATTGGCGAGTCTTGCACGTGTCTCTTTAAGTTCCCTTTCGATTTGATTCAACGTCTCGATCCCATATTGGACATTCTTCTTCGCCTGTTCAACCTCTGCAGAAGTTGGGGAACGGATGACCGCTTCTAGGTTTCTGTGGAACATCTAAAACCAATGTTGAGATGGCTCGAGGAAAGAAAATACAAGAAGTTTTCACCTTTCCAATTCCATTTTTCTTCGCCTTGTGTCTTGGCTTGACCTCCTCTAGCTCCTCCGCGTTGTCATCGTCCGAAAGATCGCTCGATTCTGCATACTTTTTGGGCACGATAGTCCTGCGCTGACGATTCATGTGTGATGATAAGACTTAAAAACCGAGATGTGGCAAGGAACAGGATCGTAGCAACCTGTATCCTGAACTTCCGGCGCCTCGGCCTCGGAAATAACAGTTCGCGCACGAAACACTGCATACATGGCACGCTCAGAACAGTCAATCGGATAGCACATGGGATATGCCCGCACTCGAAACGGGTTTTACTGCCGAATTTGAGACATTTACCAGACGTCTCAAGAAAGAAAGTAGATCTGATTGAGTTTCGAGCCGACTTCAATCATTTCCGGTTCCTGCTATCCCGCATCCAGTAGGTCCTAAGTACTATGAGGCAAATGTCCAATGCGGGAGTTGCGATACCCTTGCGCGGTGAAAGAAGATTGGGTTAGTCGGAGAATCTAGCATTATATTAATTAGCTTTAAGATGTTGGCGGTGTACCCATATGTGGTAAGTCGAACATTGGAACCAGTCTTGTTTAGACTTTTGCTCCCGCTCTCTCAATATCCGTTTATTCAACTATTACTCGATCTATCGCCGAATGGACTCTATAGAGGCTACCGAACCAAACCATTCCTCGTCGGTCAGCCAAGCCCACAAGAGAACGCCCATGCGTTCGTACGGTTGCGCCTCAGACGATTTGATCACCGTCTAGAGCTTGGAGGTGCCCTGCTCGAATCACCAAAATGACTCAATCAGCCATCAAGATACTTGAAGGGTTGTACCGCAGCAGGTACTGACCAGTGAACGGTCAATAGTAGATCCCACAATGTTGACGGTACATTGACACTGCTGCAATAAATCATTTGTCTAACAGCTATGAGGCGCTTGAGAAGGGGGAATAAGCACATTATTGCTTCGAGAAGGAAGCCGGCGGACCACTGGGACTCAACTATCCTGACACCTGGAGAACAAGTTACTTGGACCTGACCATCACTAGCCTGGCGGCCGTGTATAATTTGCTGGTGTTCTTTGGTGCACTCGAAATGCAGAAGAAACCAGAAACTCGCAAATCCCACCTTTCCGCTATACGAGGAGATATACAGTCGCGATCACAAGAACACAACGTGGATAAGAAGCTAATTGCGTGACTCTTAAAGCAGATAATGGCCTTTGTACTCGTACAAAGAATTGTCCTGATATTAGGGGGACATATCGTTGGGGTCTAGATTCTCTCTTCCAATGCCAGGCAACGTCCGATTGCACTCTCCTTGATGTTGTTGAATAGTACCAAAGGAAACAACTTGATAAGTTGGATGAGCAGCTTTGAACTAGATGAATACATGTCACTGGCAGAATGTAACTAGGTGCATGACACTACACTGCAAAGTACGAAACTCGAATTGAAACGGTATTTGTTGCCGCCACCTACCCGTTGTGTAGCGCACGAGTGGAGTAGCTAGAGCACAGGAACCCATACCTCGCCGTCCTGGTAGAAAGCCTCTTTGATAGGATATCGTCCTTTCTGCCTGGCTTTCATCGCCGTTTTGAACCATCTCATCATCGCCTTCTCGTTAGCTGAACTGACCGAAGGTGAAATAGAGAGCTTAAATTTCTTGAGAGACGTGCAAATTGGATCTCTCTTGGACGAATTGGTCTTGGCGGTGAGCGAGTGTCCTGCCATATCATCAAAGAATGTTTTCGGAGAGCCGATCGACCCTTGAAATTCAAATTCTTCGAGATGTGGAATCTTGGCAAGAATATCTGATAATGACTCGGGTCCGATGTAGCGCGTGGCTAAGCGAAGCGCATGCACTGAGAAATGTCCCGGGAGAATCATACAGTCCATAATCTTCACTAATGTCGGCGCAAGATTACTGAATGACGAAATATCGAGAATAAGCGATCTGGTGGCACGAATGTGAGGTAGACCTCTGTGTTCACAATTTCTGATTGTCAGGGATGTGAGGAATGGAAGGACGAGCGGACTCTCGCTGTTTGAGATTGCCGAGAAGTCCACTATGAGAGTCTGCAACTTAGGAAGATCGAGCTTGCACTCGATATCCGTATTGTAAAGTTCCAGCGTTAAAAGGGATGGGATAGACACGGACACATCCCCCGAAAGAGGCGCCAGTTTGAGATGCCACAACTTCAACTCTGTGAGACAATGTGCACTGCGGATCATATTGGTCGTCTCAAGGCCGCTGGCTACGGAGCCGTATCCTCCACTAAGCCACAGGTAGATAAGATGGGTCATACCCGAGAGATTCCAATCGAGTGTATCACCAGGAGACTTCTCTAGATGAAGCCACCGAAGGCGGGAGGACGTTTTCTTGATACGTTCGTTCAAACCCTTCGACGACGTGGTGAGCCGCGCCATTTCGAGAGCAGGAAAATCGAATCCATCGAATTCAATCCTGTTTAAACATTCGATAGAGGTATTTTTTGTCTCCAACTCATAAATACCGAGGTATGCCTTGCTGTCCTCTAATGTCTTGACCAGCTGACGGGATATCGTATCTGCATCTGTAGGTACATCCAGGGGGACCGGGGGACCGAGGTCGAGAGAAATATGAAGAGGGGCTCCAGCTGCACGATCTAGTGCCTTCCGAAGCAACGGCACAGTATGGCAAACTTCGTACCCCAGACGCCTTCGTCCGTGTGGATTTTTCACGACCTGAATGGCGTGAGCCAGCAGGATTCTCGACCATATTCTCCTGGCCTGAATTGCTGCCGTTCTCCATTGACGAGAGACGCCCATGAGGACCCATGGGTTTGCCTCCGTATACCCTTCGATATAAAACTCGAAAATGATCGAGAGAACCTCGTCTGGAAGTGCTCGAAGAGTGGAAACGATCGACCTATTGAGGTCAATGTCCCGTTGAACCGCCTCTTGCTGTTGCTCGAGATTGGCGAGTCTTTCTCGTGTTTGTTCAAGGTCTTTTTTGATCTGATCCAATTTCTCGATTCCATGCTTTATATTTTTCTTCGCTTGTTCAAGGTCAGCAGACGTCGGAGAACGGATGACCGCATCTAGATTTCTTTGAAACATCTAAAACTAATGTTAATACAGCCCAATGAACGAAAAGCAAGGTCTTTCACCTTCCCAATTCCATTTTTGCTTGCTTTCTGCGTTAGCTTCATTTCGTCTGCATTGTCGTTGTCTGAGTCGAGATCACTCGATTCTGCATAGTTCTTGGGAATAGCATTTCTGCGTCGACGATTCATGCGTGATGATAGCTAATAAGATGCTTAAAAATTAGAGTGTCGCTTTGAGTTGGACGTGGGGTGTGGCAAAGATCGAGATCGGGGCGACCTGGACCCTGCATCTACTTGAAGATATTATCACCAAACACAAACATATTTCACCAAATGTAGCAACCATTGAAGAAAACGATATAATTATGCTGATTGGATGTAGATTATGGGAGAGGATCCGGTGAATTTCATATCCAAAGGACCCAAACGACACACTTTCCCGGGATCAGTGAGTATTCAGTACCCAGTGTCCATACTACCGCCTTGATTTGCTATGAGAACAGGATCCTGGAACGCATAACCGCAGCTTGCGTTCGTACAGACATAGAACAGAGTCATCCGGGTCTCCTTCCTCTTTGATTGATCCTGATAAGTGACACAGCTGAAAGAGAAGGGAGATTGGATTGAATCGAAGTTTATATGTGGATATGCTTACTCAGTGCTTCCGCATTGGGGGCACTTCATGTTGGCGTGCATCTAAAAAAGCAAGTATTAAAAAAAAGCCATTTTTCGAATGTATGGAAAGAGAATAATGCAATAGACTTGCCAGTGTCAGGTCTGATCCTAGGTCAGTGGTTACTCCAGGTTGTTCCCTCGTAACAGTAAGCAAGTCGTTTCGATAGACGAGACCAGATCCATCGTTTAGTTCGGAATAGTTACACATTCGGCAGGCAAAGGCCAGTTCTCTCGAATTTGCTAATGCCTTTCAAATTCGAATAACAATCCAACGGACCAGGAATCATAATACCAAGCATCAACCAGAGATATATCCAGTTAGTATCATAAAACTGTACGTGTTGAAAGGAGGAAAAGAGCGTACACGAGGGTACAACAGATTGTTACACTCGGCACAAAATCGGAGAGTCGCCTGAAATCCCAATAATAGGTTTAGTGAAGCTCTTTGAGTGAGATTGAGGATGTTCCAACCATTTTGTATGACCGGTCTCGGAGATGGTGGAGTTCAAGGCTCAACGCGCTTTGTTAGTCACTGGCCAATTGCGCGTCCCCATTCCTTGAACTCAGCCACCGCCAGCATTATGCTCACTATCCAGCAAGCAGCCCAAGAAAGTATGTAAAGGTCCCAAATCCAAACACCGGCAATGATCTCATACCGCCCACAGACAAGATTGGCCTACTGAAGGCACTTCTAGAGACCAATACGGAGACGTTGGATAGTGTGGACTTGGTATAACCGATGAAAATATACGGTGAAATACATCTAATTGTTTCATTTTATGACTTTAGGATGGGAGAACTGCATTGCATTGGGCCTCGTCTACAGGAGCGAAGGAAATTGTGCAATATCTTATTGGAATGCAAGCCCAAATAGACAAGCAAGATGAGAGTGGATGGACTGCACTACATATAGCAAGTCAGTGAAGCATCCAATCCGTCGTCTGCTTGTGAAGGTTGATTCTTCTGGAACGACAATAGCAAGCGCCGGCCACCAGGACATTGTTATAGATCTCCTAGGTGCTGGTGCTGATATAAAGAAGACAAATGACAAGGGGTTAACTGCACTGTATGTTCTCGCTCCAGTCTATCCAACTTGAGGTTCTAATGATTCTGTCGGTTAGCCACTATGCGGCTTCAAGGTCAAGGACAGAGGCTAGTCAAGCATTAGGACATGATCTATGACTGAAATTGGATTAGATCGGGAGGATACTCATCGAGAGGGGAGCCGACGTGAGTCAGCCCCGTTCATTTATCTGAAGCGAATCAAAGGTCTGATGATGCACGAATAGATTAATGCTCGAGACAGGGCGAACCAGCTGCCTCTGTAAAGTTTCCTCTTATACCTTGGGGATCCCGGCACCTGTTTGACGCAGAGCCTTTATTTTCCAGCCATCGGGCAGCGACGACTGGGTCAACTGCATTTATCTCTTTGCTCCTTCACCCACCAGAAGGCAGCCCAAAACCACGATTGAATACGGGAGATCGAGTTGGGAACACTCCATTACATTTGGCCATGGAGTCTGGGCACGCTGAAGCGGCAGTATTGCTTATCGAAGCTGGCGCCGATCGAGGACGAGTAAGTAACTTTACGTTATTTCCCTCTCTTCCTTCTCCAAGAGTTATTGGGCCTTTCTGACAACTCTTGAGCAAAATTCTGATGGTCAAATACCCGAAGAGATCGAGGGCGTAGGTGACCAAGAACAAAAGCGCGTAAAGGAATATGTGATACGCAGCTGTGGTAAATTCGATAATTAACAAGAGATGTAGAAGGAAGGAAAGAATATAACCCAACCTTCGTCGAAGCCGTTTATATTAGGTGTAGTGAACGATGTATCCCTGACTAACCATAGAATATGCAGGTTGCACGCCACATAGTGCCCGGATATTGTTGTTCACTCAGTATGAATAACCTTTCGGGAGCAATAAACAAGTCCAACACGTCGACGAACTCGGTGTGTACCGCTGCCGTGCACAGTCTCTAAGACATCTATGATGCCTATGCATTGTCTTCAATCGTATGATATATCTAGCGATATTGCCCAGTCGAACACTGTAACGAAACTCGCATGAATGAACGTCAAGCAAGCGAACAGGAGTAAAGGATGAAGTCAGGTGAATTGTAAGAATGACTGCTCACGATCCCCCTTATTGTATATGTACAATGTTGCTTTTTATTCAGTCTCCACCATATCCTCCATCTCCATCTCCTCCATCGTCATCATTACCGTGTGCATGCACCGTGATTGCCTCCTTCCCAATCGTAGACACTTGAGTATCTACTATAACTTCTGGTCTGATCATTGCATAGGGAGATATGAGTACGATTCGTCAAAGTCACATCATGATATTAGCCTGCCGTACTAATTCCCACCAAACTCCTAACAACGCTAATCTCGGGATTGAATAAGCAGATACAGAAGCTAGCGGGAGACAGACCTCTGGAGCTCCGAAGTATCGGTTCAAACAAGCTCATGGATATCTGCAATATCCCATCCGCCCACTGGACTCGTGCGGGTGACTGGTACATGGGTTTTGCGATAACGGTAAGGGATCTGTTAGTACCAGATAATCTTCTCTACAGAGTGGATCCGAAAACGCAGAATTCCCCTTGGAGATCCTAATCCATGCAGTATAGTTATGATTAAAACTGTAAATATTCTCGTAAAACAGAAGCGTAGTTCTTCCAAACGTCTTCAGCTCCTTGTACATGAGCAGATTATAGGTAGCATCCAAAGCTTTCCGATTCTCAGGTCAAGGTCCGCTTGGCCCGTACCTCCTCCCGCAATGCTAATGCCTCCTTTTCTCTCCCAAGAGCGGAATAGCTGTTGGCCAAGCTATGAATTGTGTTCAAGGTATCAAGATGATCGGAGCCAAGTAGCTTTCTACGCTTTGCCAATACCTCCTCCCACAGCACTACCGCCTCCTTTTCTCTCCCAAGCACCGAATAGCTGTTGGCTAAACTTTGTGTTGTCCTCAAGGTGCTAGGATGGTCAGGACTAAGCAGCTCTCTCCGCCTCACCAGTACCGCCTCCCGCAGTCTTAATGCCTCCTTTTCTCTCCCGAGTGCTGAATAACTATTGGCTAAGCTATACATTGCGCTCAAGGTGTCGGGATGGTCCGGGCCAAGTAAATCTCTCCATTTTGCTAGTACCTCCTTCCGCAGTGCTAATGCCTCCTTTTCCCTCCCAAATGCCGAATAACTGTTGGCCAAGCTATGCATTGCGTGCAAGGTGTCAACATGGCCAGGGCCAAGCTGCTCTCTACGCTTTTCCAGTACTTCCTTCCGCATTCCTAAGGCCTCCTCTCCTCTTCCAAGTGCTGAATAACTTTTGGCCAAGCTATGCATTGTTCGCAAGGTATTGAGATGATGAGGACCAAGCAGTTCTCTCCACTTTGTCAGTGCCTCTTCCCACATTGCTAATGCCTCGTTTTCCCTCCCAAGCACTGAATAACTACTAGCCAAGTTATGCATTGCGTGTAGGGTGTCGAGGTGATCGGGGTGATGCACTTCTCTCCGCTTTGCTAGTAGCTCCTCTCGCAGTCCCAATGCTTCCTTCTCTCTCCCGAGTGCTGAATAACTGTTGGCCAAGCTATGCATTGTACTCAAAGTATCGGGATGGTCAGGGCCACGCAACTCTTTCCACTTCGCCAGTACCTCCTCTTCGAGTACCAATGCCTCCTTTGATCTCCCGAGTGCTGAATAACTAATGGCCAAGTTATGCATTGCGTGCAAGGTGTCGGGATGATCAGGGCCAAGTCGCTCTCTCCGCTCCACCAGTACTTCTTCCCGAAGTACTAATGCCTCCCTTGACCTCCCAAGCGCCGAATAACTGTTGGCTAGAACATGCATTGCACTGAGTGTGTCGACATGGCGAGGGCCAAGCAGCTTTTGCCACTTTCCCAACACCTCTTCTTGCAATATTAGCGCCTCCTTTGACCTCCCAAGAAAATTATAGCTGTTGGCTAGCTTATGCATCACCATCAGTGTGTTGATATGATCTGGGCCCAGTAATTCTCTTCGTTTCACTAGAACCTCCTCCTGCAGGGGTGCTGCATCCTCCCAAATCCTGAATAGTTGATAACAATTGGCTAAAGTTGTCATCGCGTCCAACAATTCATCGGATTTATCACCCAGGGAGCTCCCCCACATGTCAACACACCGTCGCAAATGTGCGAAAGCCAATGTGTCCTCAAGCTCTGCCAACACCGACCCAAAGCCGTAGTGATCCCCTGCTTCCACCACGTCCTCCAGCTGAATCAGCCGAACCTGTGAGAACAGCAATCGGTTGAATCCAAAGTATTCAAACTGACGACCCGCAGTGGTAGCGGAGGCAAGCAACCGCACAACAAGTCGGCGAGTCGAACCTTTGCACACCGTGCCCGATATAGACAGAAGATACTTCTGCACAAGTGGGTGCATGAAGTAGAACTTCTCCCCGTCCGCAGTAGAGAAATGAAGTAGCGAATATCTTAAACATTCCCCAATCATTTCATCGAACTCGAAAGCGTTCCACTCTCCATTAGAGCAGAAAACGCTTAGGAGCACATCTCCCTGCTTGACTGTGTCGAGATGGGGTGGAGACTGGCTGTTTTGTGGTATATGTGTGAATTTTCGTCTTCCGGCTCTCTCGACGATGCATTGTGGAATAGACCGTGCATCGAGATATGCGAACAACTTCATCATCTCTCGTACTCTAGGAGACAGGCTATAGAAAGACATTTCAATGGTGCGTTCGACTGAATGAGGGTAGTCCTGGGGTAGATCCGGAGTCCGTTGGAACAAATCGCCTCGACTATCGCTATATATTTTCAAGAATGTGCCCAGGCAGTTATTAATAAGAATGTATGCGGCTGAATGAGCCAGCGCAAGAGGAAGTCTCCCGAGCTCCTCTGCAATGTCCCTCGCGAAAGATCGATTAGACTCGTTGTCTTCAGAGCCTGAACCAGTTAAGATTAGGGAGATCGAATCTTCCATCGGTAGTACGTCGACGGCATGAGTAGATCTTAGAGCGAGCACCTTCCGGGTTGCATCTCGAGTCGTAATGACCGCATGCCCATGTGTACATCGCGGGAGGAACCGGGATAGTTTCAGTGATGGGTCGTCCGCATTGTCGATGATCAGCAACCAGTTCTTGACACCTTTTGCTAGCCAGACTAATGCATTGTCGTATCTATCTGATTGCGACCGGAGCAAGGTGTCCATGTCGGCTTGCAAGGACACCTCGGATGAAGCATCAACGAAAAAGACTGGTACGTCGGGGAATCTGAGGAATGATTTAGTTATCTTTTCTAGATATGTGAGGTATTCTTCACCTTTTTTCGAACAGGGACGCAAATTTGACGGCGATTTGCGTTTTACCGGACCCTCCCATTCCCGTCAACACTGTAACAGTGGGACCACCGGGAATAGATGGAGTCGAAATGCCATTGAAATGGACCTGGCACATCGAGTCGAGAATATCCTGTCGACCAACAAAGTCTTCTACAATTCGTGGAAGGGGCTTCAATACTGCCAATGACCCTATGATAATGTCAGGACTCGCTAATATCCATCAAGGTTTACTCGCCATTGTGCCTCAGTTTCTCCGTCGAAATAACCTTCATATCATCGTGTTCCTGCGTCATCGCCAATGCATTGTTGATCACAGTTTTCTCCTGCAACTACCATAAGCAGTCGAGCAAAATCCGAGTTTCCAACTGACTATCACATCAAGAGTTATGTTTCTCAACTTTTCTCGGTAGGATCTAATATTCTCCGCCGTGATTTTTGCTAATATTGCGTTGCGTCCCTTTGTTTGCACTCTCGACCAATACAGTTCAGGCCCCTGGGATGCTTCGGACTTGTTTTGTGTTTCTTTCTTGATGTCTATGGAGATATAATCCAGTATCCTTTCAACATGCTTGAGTGGGGTTCATATGGTTGTTGTGCAACGTACTGTTGGTACTTTTTAGCCTGCCTCTCTGCACTTAGATACTTGCTCGGTGCGGCTACGTATAACTTGAGGAGACCAGTGATTGACTCATTCTTTTCCGTTATGATGTCAGCCAACTCCTCCCAAGCCTCTTGATTTTCCTTGCATTGCTGAGAGAGATATGAGAAGATGTGACGAAGTAGAACCCCACTCTCACCTTGACTGCTTCTAGGATCATTATCATTATGCCGCAGCTCGCTTTAAGCCCTGTCCCAACCACTGGAATCACCTCTGCCACTTCTTTGAGAGCCTTGAAGCCGGAAATCGAGAGATCGAGCGAACAATCCAGTTGTCCACCTTGATGAGAATTGACATTGCCCCTTTCTATCTTCTTGGTCCTGGGCGCTGTACGAACTGGCGACGCCACGGTCAGAATCCAATTGGACGCCGCTACCATAGCAGATCGACCACGGGAGGGGCCAGGACTCCTGGATTCGCTCATTATGATACTATTAGAGAGTCGTGGGCGGGACCAGGAAGGATCTAGGTGTTGCCTTACTAATTACCACGAGACTGGCAAACAGTGAACGGTGTATCCTCGGGCGAGAAGATATATTGGCTGCTTGTCGCATATTCTCAGTCGATCGCAAACAAATTTCCAGAACAAGATTGATTTTGCCACGGAAGACAATGTAATTAACAAGCTGACGGCGGACGCTCAGATGTTGACCTTCACATTCTGAGCTCGAAATGGCTTGTAGACCAGTGAATTGTGTGACGAATAGATAAACCATTTGAATAAAAGGGTCAATGAGATTGAAAGTTATAGTGGAGGGGAAAGAAAATGTGTAGTCGGGAGAGTCATCCAGGAGGAAATAAAAAAAAAGGACGATGAACGTACACGGAGATGACACCCAGTAATGCTTCGAGTAGATAAATACGTATGGTGAGAGAGAAGGCCGTATCGTGAAAGGCAACATTGTTACCTGTAACAACCGCAGAAGCATTACGTTTGACGGAGCAATGCGACTCGTGAATCATGATGCAGGATTCAATAACACCATGTATTTTTTCATTCATCGAGAGACAGTAGTGGGATGACTTGGCCTCGAGGGTAGTAGGTAAGGTCGCGGTCGAGGTCGAAAGTCGAACTTGGCGGTTGGCCTTGCTTTGCCACATTAGTTCGCCACCAATGCAAACCTCGCGGTGTTTGCATTTACTACAAACTCTGTTGAACGGAAGGGATGTAATAAACGTTATCGTCCTTGAGTGACATTTTTCAATAGCCCCCTTCACCCAGACGAAACTCCTAAATAAAGTGGCTGTTAGAACCTTACATGCTATACGTTCTCCCATTCACCCGAGACTTCTACTATACTGCCATTCAGATACAAGCGGAGATAGAAAACAATCAGTTACGACCAATTAACAATCAGAGCCCAATTTCACTACTTCGGTCGGTATACAGTGCAGGACGTAAATTAAATGAATACGTCTATACACAGGAATGATGAAAGAGATACAGAGAAGCGAGGTGGTGAGATATACATGATATTGTAAATGGGTACGCCTTGGAGCCTACATTCGGGGATTCGATGCAAGCACGTATATGGTAAGGAGTGAAAGAGAAGAATAGCCGATACGATAGGCCATATACGTGTACTAGTGGAGAAATGATAACGAGGTAGCTGAGTACGAAGCTAAACGATTATGTGCTTTGTAAAAAAAAAAACATGAGATTGGCTAAAATATGTTTGTTTCTACACACCTTTATGAGCTATTTTGCTTCACATAAGTCGTAAGCATATCACCTGCTTGCGACTCACCCGAATAACCTCCTAATCCATACCGTATCCTTGTGATCAAAACCGTAAATCTTCTCGTACAGCGGAAGGGCACTTCGTCCCAACGTCTTCAGCTCCTCATACATGGCAAGGTTACGGAGTGAAAGGAGCAGACTATACGCTGCATCCAAAGTGTCCCGATCTTCAGGTCCAAGTAGATTGATTCGCTTCTCCAATACCTCCTCCCGCAGTGCCAGTGCCTCCATTTCCCTGCCAAGTATTGAATAGTCGTAGGCCAAGTTATGCATTGCATTCAAGGTGTCGAGATGGTCGGGACCAAGCAGCTCTCTCTGCTTCATCAGTACTTCCTCCCCTAGCACCAATGCCTCCGTTTTCCTGCCTAGTGCTAAATGAATTTTAGCCAGGTTATTCACTATGTGAAGGGTGTCGGGATGGTCAGGCCCAAGCAGCTCTCTTCGCTTTGCCAATACTTCCTCTTCCAGCGCCAACGCTTCTTTCCCCCTGCCAAGATCCAAATAATTACAGGCCAGATTATGCATTGTGAGCAAGGTATCGGGATGCTCGGGGCCAAGTAACCCCCTGCGCTTCGTCAGCACCACCTCTCCCAGGGCTAATGCCTCCTTTTCCCTGCCGAGTTTTAAATAACTACTGGCCAATGTATGCATTGCACTGATAGTGTCAAGATGGTCAGAACCGAGCAGCCCTTTCCACTTTCCCAACACTTCTTCTTGCAATACAACTGCCTCCTTCGACCTCCCAACAAAGTTATATGTGTTGGCCAGTTTATGCATCGCCATCAAGGTGTCTATGTGATCCGGGCCAAGTAATTCTCTTCGCTTCGCTAGAACGGCCTCCTGTAGTGGTACTGCATCCTTCCATCTCCTGGATAATTGACAAAAATTGGCTAAAGCCGTCATTGCATCCAAGATTGCATCAGATTCGTCACACAGGGGACTCTTCCACATATCAATACATTGTCGCAAATGTGTAGTCCCCAGAGCGTCCCCAACCTCTGCCAACACCGATCCAAAGCCGTAGTGGTCGCCTGCTTCCGTCACATCCTCCAGTCGAATTAGCCGAACATGGGGAGCTAACAATCGGTTGAAACCAAAGTGTTCATACCAACGACCTGTAGTGATAGTCGAAGCCAGCAGCCGTACGACAATTTGGCGAGCCAAATAGCCGTGCACGATGCTTGATAGAGAGCGTAGATACTTCTGCACGAGCGGGTGCATGGAGTAGAACTTCTCTCCGTCTGCAATCGAGAATCGAAGGAGTGAATAGTTCAGACACTCTCCAATCATTGCATCAAACTCGAAAGCGTTCCACTCTCCGTTGGAGCAGAAAACACTTAGGAGAGCGTCTCCCTGTTTGACTGTGTCGGGATTAGGCGGAATTTCTCTTGTTTGTGGTATATGCGCGAACTTGCGCCTTGCGGCTCTCTTGATGATGCATTGAGGAATAGACAGCGCATCAAGATATGCGAACAACTCCAGCATATCCCGGACCCTGGGAGAAAGTAGGTGGAATGATATTTCAATCGTTCGTTGAACTGAATGAGGATAGTCTTGGGGTAGATCCGGATTCCGTTGCAGGAACGCGCCTCGACTATCGCCATATATTTCCATGAACGTGTCCAAACAGTTGTTGATGAGAATGTATGCGGCTGCATGAGCCATCGCAAGAGGAAGTCCCCCAAGCTCCTCTGCGATGTCCCTTGCAACAGTCCGATTGGATTCGTTGTCTTCAGAGCCAGAAGCTACTAAGATCAGGGTGATTGAATCCTCCATCGAGAGTACGTCGACAGCATGAGTAGATCGCGGAGCGAGCACTTTTCGGGTCGCATCTCGAGTCGTAATGACTACATGGCCATGCGTACACCGAGGGAGGAACCGGGACAATTTCAGTGACGGATCGTCCGCATTGTCTATGATCAGCAGCCAGTCCTTGATTCCATTCTCAAGCCAGACTGAGGCATTGTTGTAGCTATCTGATTGCGAGCGGAGGAGGGTGTCCATGTCAGCTTGCAAAGACGCCTCGGATGAAGCATCGACGAAAAAGACTGGTACAGCCGGTAATCTACCGAATAGGTTAGTTATCTTCTGCGAGGCCTGTGTGGAATAGTCCTCACTGTTTCTCAAATAGGGACGCAAATTTGGCAGCGATCTGCGTTTTACCCGATCCTCCCATTCCAGTCAACACTGTAACGATAGGACCACCGCGGGGAGCAAGTGATTGAGCGACGCTGAAATGAGCATTACACATAGAGTCAAGGATATCTTGTCGACCGACGAAGTCTTCTACGATCCGTGGAATTGGCTTCAATACCGCCAATTTTCCTGTGATATTGTCAAGACTCGCTAATATTTCTCAATGCCTACTCACCCTTGTGTCTAGATTGCTCCCTCGGGGTGGTCTTCACATCTGGTTCTTGTGCCATCACCAACGCGTTGTCGATCATAGTTTTTTCCTGCAGTCATCGATAAGGATTAGAACGAAAGCCAGATTCCCGACTGACTATCACATCGAGGGCCATGTTTCTCAGTTTCTCCCGGTAGGATCCAATCCTCTCCGCAGTGATCTTTGCTAATACTGCCTCGCGTCCTTGTGATTGTATTCTTGACCAATACATTTCGAGCCCTTGAGACGCTTCCGATTTCTTTTGTGTTTCTTTCTTGATGTCTATGGAAACAGTGTCCAGTATCCTGTCAACTCTTTTGAGTACGGTTCAAATGGTTACTGTGCGACTTACTGTTGATACTTTTTGGCCTGCTTCTCCGCACTTGGATACTTGTTCGGTGCTTTTTCGTATAGCCTGAGGAGACCACTGATGCATTCGTTCTTCTCTGTCATGATCTCGACCAACTCCTCCCAGGCCTCTCGATTTTCTTTGCATTGCTGAAAGGAATATGAGAAGACGTGGCGGGATGGGACCTAGATTCTCACCTTGACTGTTTCTAATATCATTATCATTATACCACAGCTCGCTTTGAGGCCCGCTCCCACCACCGGAATGACCTCTGCCATCTCCTTGAGAGCTTTGAAGCCAGAAATAGAGATATTAAGAGAACGACCCAATTGTTCACTTTGATGCGAATCGGTAACGCCCTTTTCTGTCCTCTTGATCCTCGGCGATGTCACAGTGACGACCCAATTAGACGCCGCTAGTATGGCAGATCGACCACGGGAGGGACCTTGATTCTTAAATTCGCTCATGGTAGCGATGCGGACAGGCTTAAATTGGGGGTCGTGTACGAGACCAAGATTTCGGCTACCTTATTAATTACTACCACAGCAAACGAATTGCGGTTCCGGTCCCATGAAAACCGGATGTGGCCACATCCGGTTTTTCGAATAGTTTTCTGAACTTGAACGGATTTTTTAGAAAACCAGTTGAAAAAGTGGATGTAGCCATCCACTTTTCATCCGCTTCTAGGGAACAGACACCGACGCATGCCCGCAGTGTACGAAACTAGCCAGCCGTGAACGGTGTATCCTCGGGCGAGAAGATAAGCTAGCTACTTGTTGCAGAGTATTAATTGATCGTGAATAAATTTAAAGAACAAAAGTCGACTTGAGCATGGAAGATGACGGAGACATTTAGGAGGGGAAAAGTTGAACGTACACGGAAATGATGGCCAGTAATGCGTGAAATAGCTAAGCATACGGTATCGTGAGAGGCAATATTAGTGGATGTAACAACTGCAAAAGGTTTACATTTGATGCAGTGGTCGAGGTCGAAAGTCAAGTTGGTCTTTGCCACATTTCTTTATTCACCACCAATGCAGACCTCGCGTTGTCTACATTTACTGCAATCTTTGTCGATTGGAACTTGTGTAACAAGCGTTGTAGTCCTTGAGTGACATTATTCGATCCCACCTCACCCAGATGAAAACAAAATGGCCGTTTGAACCTTATGTCCTATACGCTCTCCCATTTACCAGAGACTTCTACTGCCATCTTATTTCTTTTTCCTTCAGCCAGCGCATTCTTCACTACCTCAATCCACAAATTGTGCAAGACATAATGAGATGAATGCGTTTATACACAGGAAAAAAGAGAGGGGGAGAGAGATACAACAGCCATAACGCCAGGTGAAGTAATGGAAGCGGGACGCATGTGTAAGTGCTACATACATGGAAAACGATCGATTAGGCGGTATCGAGATGAGGTAAAATAGGAAACTCCCTTCAAAGCGAGGGGAGCATGCATCGGGAACCCGAGAGAAGGTAAAGAATGAGCGAGAAGGATATACATATACGATATATCCAAGAGTAGAGAGTATGGGGTGCAAGAACAATTGCACTCGCAAAAGAGAGAGAGAGAGAGAAAAAGCCCGGGAAAAAGGTAAAAAGAGCGTGGAAACTAGCGCGTCCTGCCTGGTTGTTGGACACCTGCTGTTAAACCACCATGCTTCACAAAGGGCAACACCCAGGGAGATGGAGTAGGCGATGGCGAAGGTGATGGCGATGGCGAATGCGGTGGGTGCTGCGTATTGGAAGAGCGTGCTGGGCGAGGGGAAGCTGGAACGGGACGAGAAGGAACAAGAGGAGGCGGAGGAGGGACAGAATACTGATGTGTCAGCAGTGGTGGAGGTTGTAATCCACTCGCAGTCGCGTTCCAGTATTGAGAGGAAGAGGGATCATTGACTGAGTGGACTTGTTGATAAATATTTGGTGAAGCGGCATGATAAACGAGTGTAGGTGGCGAGCTGGGTCGATTCTGCGCCGTAGCTGTGGAATTTGATGTAGGTAAAGGAAGGTTGGGCAAAGTACTAGAGGAAGTGGAGATCGATAGGGGGTCATCCAGCTGATTGCTCGCAGTATCTATACCATACAAGTCGACGTAGTGCTCTCCTTCGGTGTAGACTTGCCTGGCGGTCGAAGCATGGGTAGCAACACGACTCGAGCCGGGTTGAGTATATTCTCCCCAAGACCGAGATTCCATTCCGTCTCTCTCTCCACCAGTACGGGAAAAATCAACGTAAGAAGCGGGTTTATGTGCCGTCGAATCTGAACCAGAATGTACACTCAACGAGGACGGATTCTGCAAAGGATAAACCTGACGAGGATCCGGTACCGAACGCACACTACTCGTACTTCGATTCCTATATGAGATCTGCTTCCTCGGTGAATAAGGCGAAAACGGTGCTCCCTTCGCAGCCGCCAAAGAAGAGGCGATCCCGGGGGGTGCCATTCTCTGTTGTTGTTGTTGTTGTGCACTCGACAGACCAAGGAGATTCATGGTTGAAGGTAAAATGGGCAAAATATGGCGAACAATGAT
>WSTN01000266.1:0-17591 GCA_019623675.1 Serendipita sp. 398 | reverse complement strand
CCTCTGCACTTGGGTTTCACTTCACCCCAACGTTCCAAAGCCTGTCGATGAGACCAAGTTGAGCACGCGCCAACGGTATCGCAGGTCTATTTTGGGAATTCTTGAAGGGAGTCGACAATAATTTCCTCAAGGACATCCGCGATTTGATAATCTTGCCTCTATTTGTATTGTCTCTCATTCTAACCTTTTTTATTGTTCCATTAGCTTATGTGGCTGGTCGAGTGATTACACTCACGATCGCATTCCAGACTCTTTCCTCTCTCCCACCCGAAGCATTTCAGTCGGTCCAGTGGACAAATCTCTTCCCCCATATCTAATCCTCGCCTCTAAACGTGGTCCTTCCGACCTCCAATGGCCCGCAATCAATCTCTATGTAGTTACCCTGTCCAATGTACAAAATATAATGATATAAATTACCATTCAGAGGAATCTCCCAGGCAGACGGCTCGGTGAAACAAAGTAGGTAGAAGGTGGCACATGAAACTCCGACCCGACCGTCAGCAGTCCATGGTCCATAAATGACACAAAAACCGTGGACGACTACGTTAAGGGTACCATAGCGCATAGAAAGATGGTACAAATATTCTGAAAGTTGAATTCAACCCTAGATTTTGATCGAATAAAAGTCTTGAGAATGCGGGAAGCGCCATTGAGAGAATACGTCGACATATCATTTCATTTGTAGTGGATGGTGATCGTGAGTAGCGTCCCGTCAATCTATTCTTTCTTCCCTTTCCTTCCGCTCCTAAAAACACCGTCAAGAGAACCCATCTAACTTTCCCATAGAGTGGAGCAGTAGTTATTCGCATCTCCGGAAAGAGTGTCACCAAACAAAAAAATTCGTGATTGGTAGCCGTGCCTCCGGTTCGTCTTCCTCCAAACGTTCCGAACTCGCTCATCAACGTATTCTAGAACGTGGACCTCTAGAGATATATATATGTCGCCACAATATGTCTTCGTCCTCATGTCACACGATACTGCGCTCAATCTTGAAGACAAACTCTAGGTGATTTGGAGGAGGAGGAAGAAGATGGCAAACGTAGAGCAGGAAAGGTGCACTCGACGGGGCCTATGGGATCGAGTCGACAAAGGAATTGTATGAGGAGCTTATATCCCTAATCGTACCGATTCAGACTACTTGCACAAACAAAGTGGAGGCAGGCGAGGGAGAAGGCGATCGGTCGGTGGGTTCGAGACCCATCCTCTATCTGTAAGACTCGGATACTACTCACCCGGGCAAAGAAATCGATTGGTAATTCCAGATCGAGTGTTCCAAAGAGACGATGACATTGTGGAGCATGTAGTTTGTCGTCAATATCCAGATGGGTAGACGGTTTTGATGCCAGCTACACCCCCACATGCGAAGTGGGTAAGCCACAGTCTCACCGGCGTGGCTTACCTCGTAGACCCATTGGTCATCATCGGTGAGTTTTTTTTTATATGTATGCTGTTGCCGCCACTGCCGCTGCCACTGCCTGTTTTGGGAATGATCGCTGACTAGCTAAAACATATGCCGCTACAGATCCTCACGTTCTCTCCATCGACCGTAAAATCCAAATTATATGCTCTACCTTGTCCGTCGTCCTTGCCTTTTCGCTGATCCCAGTCCTTGTCCTTCGACAATTCAGATCAACGACAACAGAAGCTGCAGCTGCGGCTGTCGCTGTAGATGGGGAAGAGGATGTGAAGCAGAAAAAGACGATAATTTCTTCCGTTGAGAGTTCACATGGGCCGAGCAGCGAATATCCTGCAGTTGAACAACTGAGGTTGCAAATCGTGTTAGGAAGGACGAGCCAGAACCCGATGAACCCACAGTTCCCTGATACGGGGATTGGTGCGACGCCCATGACGTACGGAGGGGTTTTGGAGAACGCTGGGGTGATTGCGATCCCCGCTGTATTGCTCACGATCGAGCAAGGGTTTCGTGCGGCACAAGTACACTATTTGCCTCATCCAGGCGTTAGCCTCCCTTGGGTGAGTTTCATTTCCCAAAAAAAAAACAAAAAAGTGCCAAATTTTTCCTCTTGCTTTTTTTCTGACTCTCGTTTTAGTATATGTCGAAAGCGGCTTTCTGGGCGCCGATATTTGGAATCGAGTCGATTGTTATCTGCTTCCTTGGATTCGCAGTGCTCCCGAAACGGTTCACACACCTCAGTGCCCTCTAAATTATCATATCTATAGGCTTGGAGTGACGAAAGTACGACTTCAATCAGACAAACGATTGCAAATGGCCAAAGGCGATATCATAGAATAGAATAAATCTCTGCTCTGTATAGAATTTTGTTAATAGACAATAGACTATCGAGTTACCGCTATATGATACCATTAACGTGCAGACGGGGGAATGAGCAGATTCGTACTCAGTCACCGTCGATCTGCGTCACGGTCAGTCCTCAGACTATACTGAGCTAACGCTCAGTCGTTAGCGAAAGGGGCGGCGACTGAGTAGGAGTCTGGGGAATGAGTCAATTTGGCAGAATACTATGGTAGCGGTATGGTGGGTGGGTAGCATATTATGCATCGCATCCCTCTTTTCGGAGTTCTTACTGGGAGTCGACAACAATTTCGTAAAGGCCACCGAAAATTGGATAGTCTTGCCTTTTATATTTATACTTTCTGGAATCCTATCGGTTTCTCTTGTGCCATTCGCTTACGTCGAGTGCTTACACTCACACTCAGGCTTGGATTCCAGACTTATTCTTCCCTCCCACCTACTGGTTTGATTTATGGGCTGCAAATGTTTGCTTTCGTAGGTTAGATTGAGTGAGATCAATCTACGAAACCCATATGGAACCTCTGCCGTATGAAATCCGTTTCTCCAACCGATCAAGTTAACCAGCACCAGGCCCATTCCATGCGGCGAGCCAGTCTCCATCCTACGTGGCGTATATAAGCCAGGGCCGAACGAGCGACTTGGGTGCCTGCATCACGATGATCTCCCTAATCGCATTACACTCCCTTGCATCGAGGGAATCCAAAGCTGAGGATTATGTGGCGAACTGCCCAACCTGCTCGACGGTGGCAGACGATTACAGGTCCCTGTCCAACATCGTTTGGAGCTGTTTGACGACGATATTGCTCTGCACTTGGGTTTCACTTCACCCCAACGTTCCAAAGCCTGTCGATGAGACCAAGTTGAGCACGCGCCAACGGTATGCTCACAAGCTACGCACCTTCCTAAAGGATCAAGCGTTACCATTCATTCTCCTATTGGTTGCACCTGAATGGATCCTTATGTGGGCCCTAAGGCAACGGCTTGTGGTCAAGTATATGGTACACAATAAACAAGGTCTGTGGAATAAGTAGCAAGATCTATATTCTCATTTGCTCACCACTCACAGTTCCTACGCGGAGACATGGATTTTTCATTATCATGGGCGGATTCCATAAATTCACTAAAGTCGAAATCTCCACCTCCGACCCAGCACCCTCCGATCCGTTAATAGGGTCTGATGTAGAGAAAATGCCCATGGACAAGAAGGGCG
Organism: Serendipita sp. 398; assembly: GCA_019623675.1. NCBI lineage: Eukaryota > Fungi > Basidiomycota > Agaricomycetes > Sebacinales > Serendipitaceae > Serendipita > Serendipita sp. 398. The sequence continues at coordinate 14,106 of WSTN01000266.1, read as the reverse complement.
AAGACGAGCATGGAGAACCTGATCACCCGCTTGACCGATTCGATGTTTGTCGACTGGTCGATGAGGGAAAGCTCGAATTACCTCTCGAAGTCGAAATCGATGACAAGTCGAAGAGCGACTGGATTGCAAAGTCGCTGGTCCTCCTCCAAACTCTGTGGTTTATCGTACAGTGCATTGCACGTAAGATGGATCACCTGCCTTTGACGGAGCTAGAAGTGGTGACGCTTGGTTATGCGCTCCTGAACTTGGTCGTCTATGTGATATGGTGGGACAAACCTCAAAAGGTGGCAAGGCCAATGCGTGTATTCTGTGGAGAACTCCCCGAGCGCAACAAAGAACAGAAGAAGTTCAAGCGGAGCATGGAAGAGGATGATTGGGCTGATAAGCTGACTGCTCCAGTCGTTGGGGCGCAAGATGACCACGTTGATCTACGGAGTTTAAAGCAAACTCCGACGTTTTACTCTGGAAATCCTCCAAGACAAAACTGGCCGCTTGAATCAATGCCCCTCGAGTTTTTTGCAATGATGGTGACGTCGGTGATTGGGGGTGCATTTGGTGCAATTCACTTGATCGCGTGGTCGTCTCCATTTCCAACGCACAAAATGCTTGTTTTATGGCGTTGCACATCGATTTTGATGACTGTCGCCCCTATTCCCACCCTCTTCTTCTGCATCACATTGCTATTTTGGAAATTCTTATTGGGAGTCGACAACAATTTCCTAGATGCCATTGACAAGTGGATAATCGTGCCTCTAGCTGTACTCTCTGTCATTCTAATCTTTTTAATTGTTCCATTAGCTTATGTGACTGGTCGGGTGATTACACTCATACTCGCATTCCAGACTCTTTCCACTCTCCCACCCGAAGCATTCCAGTCTGTCCAATGGACAAATCTCTTCCCTCATATCTAATCCCTCGTCTCCATACATGCTCCCTTGATCATGCTTGATGGCACGTAAACGATCTCTATGTACTCAACCTGTACCATGCATAATATATTACGATATAGGTCGTTCATAGGAATACAATGACTACAGAAGGAAAACAAAAAAGGATCAGTTCGCATCTACTTAACAAGGGAGTGAGAGATAAAAGCCTTGCTCTGCTCTGCTTTGTACTCCCGGATCCAATGTACAGCAGTAGTAAATGAGTTGAACCTGATACATGTCCTCGTCCGGCCAGGTTAGCCCCGTTTGGAACACTTTACAATTTGTCGTTATCGGCAATATACAAAGTTAATCCAAAGATGGGAGTTATAAGATAAGATACATGGGTATCGATATACATGGACTGTTCTTCTATTAGAGGAATCAGGCATACAAATAGGTAGAAGGTGGAGACATATAATAAAAACTCCGACCCGACCCCGATCGTCAACAACTGTCACTGGTCCATAAACGACATAGAAGCCGTCGACGATTACGTTAAGAGTGTCACATGTAGCGCATAGACGGGTAGTACGAATATTCCAGTGGTTCCATTCAACCAAATTTCGTCTCGTAAAACGTCGGAGGAATAACAGCTTCGCATCTTTGGCATCTTTTCTCACTCCTGTTCCTGCCTCTGCTGTAGGTGGTCCCTCTGGTCGTTGAACGGATGGCTCCAAGGGGGATTACCCCCCTATACTCTGTACTCTGAGGAGCCCTTTGTATGAGTGGGACGGGACTCCATTACATTTTACCCTCTCTACAAGGAATTTCGGCCCTTCAAACGATGGAATGCTCCGAGTCCTCTACGGGGGGTGCCAGTCATCTCGATCAATCGATCCCAGCTCGATGTCCGCCTCACAACACATATAAGCCTACATCGAGTGATTTGACGCCTTCACCGCGATGAACTCTCTACTCGCATTTTACACCCTCGCATCGAGAACCGTCATGGCCGAGGATGTGGTGAACTCATCAAGAGACGCAGACAACTACAGATCGTTACCCAACATTATTTGGAGCTGTTTAACGACGATATTCCTCTGCACTTGGGTTTCACTTCACCCCAACGTTCCAAAGCCTGTCGATGAGACCAAGTTGAACACGCGCCAACGCTATGCTCACAAGTTATGCACCTTCCTAAAGGATCAAGCATTCCCATTTATTCTCCTATTGATTGCACCTGAATGGATCCTCATGTGGGCCTTAAGGCAACGGCTTGTGGTTGAGTATATGGTACAAAATAAACAAGGTGTGTAGAACCAGTAGCAAGATTGATATTCCCATTTGCTCACCACTCACAGTCCCTACGCGGAGACATGGATTTTTCGTCGTCATGGGCGGATTCCATAAATTCAGCAGAGTCGACATACCAAAATCAGCTACCTCAACCCCAGCTTCCCCCGATCCGACAATAGGGTCTGATATAGAAAAAAGGTTCATGGATAAGAAGGGCGAAGAGCCGTATGGAGAGCCCAACCACCCGCTTGACCGATTTGATGTTTGTCGATTGGTGGATGACGGAAGGCTCGAGCTGCCTCCTGAGGTCGAAATCAATGACAAGTCGAAGAGCGACTGGATTGCAAAATTGCTGGTGCTCCTCCAAACTCTGTGGTTTGTCGTGCAGTGTGGTGCACGTAAGATGAATCGTTTGCCTTTGACGGAACTGGAAGTGGTGACGCTTGGCTACGCCCTCCTGAATCTGGTGATCTATGTGATATGGTGGGACAAACCTCAAAAGGTGGCAAGGCCAATACGTGTATTCTGTGGAAGACTCCCTGAGCGTAACGGAAAACAGAAGATATTGAAGCGGAAAATGGAAGAGACTGGCCGGTTTTATAAGCTGTTCTTCCCGGTACTTGGGCAGCAAGATGACGTGGTCGACCTACGGAGCTTAAAGCAAATTCCGACGCTTTACTCTGGAAACCCTCCAGAACAAAGCTGGCCGATCAAGCTGTTGCCCCTTGAGTATTCTGCAGTGATGGTAACGTCGGTGATTGGGGGTGCGTTTGGCGGAATTCATTTGATCCCCTGGTCATCTCCATTCCCAACTGATAAAATGCTTGTTTTATGGCGTTGGGGATCGATTTTGATGACTGTCGCCCCTGTCGCCACCCTCTTCTTCTGCATCGCAGTTTTATTTTCGCAATTCCTAAAGGGAATCGATAACAATTTCCTAAAAGCCATTGACAAGTGGATAATCGAGCCTCTAGGTGGACTGTCTATCATTCTATCAATTTTTCTTGTTCCATTCGTTTATGTGGTCGGTCGGGTGATCACACTCATACTCGCATTCCAGACTCTTTCCGCTTTCCCGCCCGAAGCATTCCAGTCTGTCCAATGGACAAATCTCTTCCCCCATATCTAGTCCCTCATCGCCTCATCTTCAAACATGCTTGAGATGCTCCCTCGATGATGCTCACACTACTGATCTCTATGTAGTCGTCACCTTGTCGAATGCGTAACAAATCGTGATATAGCCCCTCATTCCTTTGTCAGATGCGACGACGACAGAAGGAAAATAAGAAACTGTTCAGTTTGAATTAAAAAACAGGGCAATGAGATAAAAGGCCTGTCCTGCTCTGCATACGAACCGCGAGCCCAATGTTCGACACTCTTCCTATCCTCCTCGCCAAGGTCGGGTCGGGACGACTTTGCAACTTGGAGTTGTCGGCATCACACAAAAGTCAATCCAAGTACTTACATTATTATACGAATAATATCAACACAAGTGGAATATTCTTCTTTTCGAGAATTCAGGTGGACAAAAAAAAGGTAGAAGGTGGCGCGCGAAACTCCAACTCGACCATCAACCACTGTCCATGGTCCATGAACGACGCAAACGACGTTGTCGACTACGTTAGGATCCCCATATTCGAACGTTCTGGCGGTTGGGTTCAGTCCTAAATTTCATTAAAGTTACGAGAATACGGGGAACACCATCGAGGGAATACATAGACATCGACCACTCGGTCTAAGATGGATGATGAATAGCATCCCGCCTATCTATTTTCTCCTAACCCCCCTTTTCACCTTCTCTTCCTTCCTTCCGTCCGTCGACAGCACATTCGTCAAAAGCACTGCATAATCGCTCACAGAGGCTATCAATAACCAATTCACTTCTTCAGTCATAATTTCGACGAACTAGAATCATCATCATCAGTATACCCCACCTCCAATCCGTTTCCCCCCCAACGTTCTGAATTCGTTCATCGAACATAGTCCGAGAAATGTTTAAATATAGCTGACTCCCCGTAAGGCCAGGGTGTTACGATCTAGAGAGCCGAGTCTGCAGGCTGCTTTAGTGTAAGGCAGGCGATGCCGCGAACCGGAAATGTTTGCTTACATAGGTTACATCGACTTCGAATAACCTATGAGATCAATATCGAATCAATATTCCATCTTTATAATCTCCGGTGTATAAAATCCGTTCCTCTAGCCGACGGAGTTAACCAACCCTAGCACCAGGCCTCATCGCGCGCGTCAACCAATCTCCATCAGATGGGGGGTGCATATAACCCCAGACCGAACGGCTTGGGTCGACATCACGATGATCTCCCTACTCGTATTTTTCGCATCGAGAGCCAAGGCTGGAGATCCGGTCAACTGCTCCAACTGCTCGACAGCGGTAGACAGTTACAGATCACTGACCAACATCATTTGGAGTTGTTTAGCGACGATATTCCTCTGCACTTGGGTCTCCCTTCATCCAAACGTTCCAAAGCCTGTCGATGAGACCAAGTTGAACAAGCGCCAAAGGTTGCGTGCTTTCCTAAAGGATCAGGCATTCCCATTCGTGCTCCTATTGGTCGCTCCTGACTTGGTGCTTATATGGGCCCTAAGGCAACGGCTTATGGTCGAGTATATGATACAAAATGGAAAAGGTGCGTGTGAAGAAAATGGCCAAAAAATAATAATTTATATTCTCATTCAATCACTACTTACAGTCCCTACGCGGAAACATGGATTTTTCATCATCATGGGTGGATTTCATAAATTCAGCAGATCAGCTCCCCTCGATTCGGCTCCCCTCGATTCGGCTCCCCTCGACTCGGCCCCCTTCGATCCTTTAATAGGGTCTAATGTAGAGAAAAGGTCCAGAGATAAGACGGGTAAAGACCATGGAGAGCCCATCCACCCACTTGACCGATTTGATGTTTGTCGACTGGTGGATGACGGGGTGCTCGAACTACCTCTCGAAGTCGAAATCGATGATAGGTCGAAGAGCGACTGGATTGCAAAGTCACTTGTACTACTACAAACTCTGTGGTTCGTTGTCCAGTGCATTGCACGCAAGGTGGATCACTTGCCCCTGACAGAGCTGGAAGTGGTGACACTTGGTTATGTGCTCTTCAACCTGGCGATCTACGTGGTATGGTGGGACAAACCTCAGAAGGTGGCAAGGCCGATACGTGTATTCTGTGGAGAACTCCCAGAGCGTAACGCAGAACAGGAGTGGTTCAAGCGGGAAATGGATGCGTCCCGTTGGTATACCGATATATTCAACAAGATACCGGGGTGCCAGGGTGATTCCGTTGACCTACGGAGCGTAGAGCAAACTCCGACGTTATTCTCTGGAAATCCTCCACGAAGATGGCCGTTCGAGTCGGTGCCCACTGAGGTTTTGGCGGTGATGATGGCGTCGGTGGTCGGAGGTTTGTTTGGTGCGATTCACCTCATCGCGTTGTCATCCCCATTCCCTTCTGACAAAATATTCATTTTGTGGCGTTTGGGATCGATTTGGATGACAATCGCTCCTCTTCCCACCCTCCTTGCCTGCATCGCATTACCATTGTGGGAACCTTTACGGAGAGCCAACAGCATCTTAGGGAAGATTGGCATTCTGATACTCCTCTTTCTAGAGGTGATGTCTGTCGCTCTATCACGTTCTCTTCTGCCAATAGGCTATGTCTATGGTCGAGCGATCACTCTCGTGCTTGCATTCTATACTCTTTCTTCTGTTCCGCCCGAAGCATTGCGGTCCATCTCCTGGACAAATTTCCTTCCCCATATCTAGTCCTTTGTCGTCTCGCCTCGTCTCCAAATATTACATTGCTTCTTCAACCCTGGAATTTGAACTTTCAAACGATGAGGCGCTCTAATTACTATCCAATCCGTGCCATGTCATTCCCTTACCCCCTGAGCGTATATAAACCTGGAATGAACGACTCCAGCCTATATTGCGATGATATTCCTACTCACATTCTATACTACCGCACCGAGAACTGTCAAAACTGAGGATTCGGTGAGCTGCTCGATAATCGCAGACGAAATAAAGGACAAGTCAAAGAGCGACCGGATTTCAAAGTCATTTGTACTACTAGAAACTCTCTGGTTTGTTGTACAGTGCATTGCACGTAAGGTGAGTCACTTTGCCTTGACGGAGCTGGAAGTGTAATGGTGACACTTGGTTAATACGCGCTCTTCAACCTGATGGTATGGTGGGACAAACCTAAGAAAGTGGAAATACTAATGCATGTATCCTGTGGAGAACTTCCTGAGCGTAGTGACGAACAGAGGTGGATCAAGCAGAGAATGGAAGCAGCCAAGTGGCTGGAGAAGCTGTACTGCCTAGTAATGGGCTGGCAAGATGATCAAGCTCATTCACAGAAATAGGAAGACTACAAAAAGAAAAGGAAAATGGTTCTGTTTGGATCTAGGGAACAGGCCGGTGCCTGCTCTGTTGGCAGTCGACGCTTAGTGGAGTGTGTGCTATGTGCGACTTTTGCAATCTCAGGAATGGTTTCCAATGGTCTAAAACTACCCTGAGTTATGGTTCAGAGAGGGGTTGGTATAATGTCCATATCTCGACAAACACGACCTTAGTGTTTTCGTCGATGGCAGAAGCGAATAAAGCCACCGAGTCATCACTGGGAGCAAAGAATTCCGTATTTCTTGAGGAAGAGCTTGATTCCTTTGTGCTTTTTTTGGTGGTGGAGTGTCGGTTTAGAACTATGTTTTTCCGTTTCTCCCCGAGCCATCGGGCCCGTTGATCCAAAATCACGTCCAGAAAACGCATTCAAGTTAATGTTTAAGGAGGGGAAGGGCTCCCGTTCCCCCCTCTTGGCTCTAGCTTGGCAGGCAAAGTGCGCCTTGGAGTCGACCACCACCCCTCCATTTGGTCCTGAACCGTATTTTTGACGTTTTCTAACCCGAAAACGCCCACATTCTGATAGAATATCGGAGGAATAGGAGTGGATACCGTAGGCAGAACCCAACTGCGTACTCGCTTATTTTACAAATAAACGGGAGAATTCGAGATGACGGCTAGGGAATTTGCAAAAAAAACTGAACTTGGTTGGACGTCTAGACCGAGTCTAGTTTTTGAACCGAACCAAGAAGTCGTTCGCATATCGGTCCGTATGACACTTGGAGGATTGCACTTTATTGCGGAGAAGGCCGAGTTGTGGGAGAGGGAAAGTACCCGAGACTGAAAGAGGCAAAGGATTGCGCCAAAGGGGAGAATGTTGTAGCGCGAGTCAATGAAACGATTCAGGTCTCCCCCACATGGAGGTTGAAATCACAAGATCTAATGCTCTAAAGGGGCTCCAAACTCGACGTCGGTAAATGGCCTTGACGTCCAGAGGCAGTACTTTTGGTATTTCACGACATTTCGGGAGTATCAAAAGGGTATCGATTTGCCCATATTCGTAAAAGAAAGAGGCGATGAGATAGGGGAGATGTGTGAGATACACTGGACAGTATGGAGAACACTTGGGGGTTCTCCGCCGCCTGTTCTCTTTCCCAGAGCAGAAGCGCAAGAAGCCGTCTGAGCGATGGAAAGAAGATGGGTATATAACCCAACCCACAACTCGACTAAAACGAGCCTCACTGCTCCTTTTCTTCCCGGTCTCACTCGGACTCCACCTCTTCTGTCTCCACCGCGTCATTACGCCATAATGGCTTCCGCAAACGAGAAGATGGGTCGACATTTGGACGACGATTTCATGGATCACGATGATAGCAAGATGACAGTAAAGGAATATCTGAGCACGCGCATCTCGACGCTCAAGCCGCCTATGAAACGACCGCCCAATCCGATCAAAGTGTTGGGTTCGTTGAGTAAGATGAACTGGTTGATGGTACGTTATCTACCCCGCATTGCTCTTTGTGCGCGTGTCGTCATACTTTACCACCTGGCTCACCCTTGTTCTATTTTTATCCCGTAGTTCCTACTCGCATTTCTTGGATGGACTTGGGACGCTTTCGATTTCTTTACCGTCAGTTTAACTGGTACGCTGGTTCTAGTCATTCATTCACTTTGTTTTCCTAATCGTCTCTCTTTTGTTTAGTCACCGACCTAGTAAGATCATATTCAAAACAAATGTACATGTACATCCAGACTCATATCTGGACTAGGCCGAGGAATTCGGGAAGAGCAAGGCCGATATCACATGGGGCATCACGTTGGTACTGATGCTTCGCTCCGTTGGTTCTATCGTCTTCGGTCTCGGTATGTATCCGCCCTCCGTTTTCCCCAGTTTCACTTTCTGATTTGAGCTATGACTGACATCTCGATACTATAGCTGCCGACCGATATGGGCGAAAGTGGCCTTGGGTGATCAATAATCTTCTCTTCATCATATTTGAATTGGTAATTCAACTTTCTATGATTACTCTACTCTGACTGATAAAACTTGCTTAACATGACAGGCAACTGGTTTCTGTAACACATACGAACAATTCCTTGGTGTTCGCGCCTGCTTTGGTATCGCCATGGGAGGCTTGTACGGCAATGCAGCTGCCACCGCTCTAGAAGATGTTCCACCAGAAGCCCGTGGTATCATTTCGGGTATGCTTCAGCAAGGTTACGCCTTTGGGTATCTTCTCGCCGTCGTCTTTGCCCGTGCACTCGTCAACACGACCAGCCATGGATGGAGACCCTTGTTTTGGTTTGGGTACGTTCTCCCGCATATCATAACCACATACAGTTATTTTTATGTGCTGATGGGTTCTTGTAGGGCTTGTCCACCTGTCTTGCTCATCATTGGCCGTCTGTTTTTACCTGAGACGGAAGCATACCAACGTCGAATGGCGATGCGTCAAGACGGCGATGGGATCGAGAAGACCTTCTTTAGGGAAGGCAAAGTCGCACTCAAGCGCTATTGGCTCATGCTAATCTACCTCGTACTCCTGTAAGTCCCATTATGGCCATAATTCAAAACAGGACATGCGGTTACTGATATATATTCTCAATAGTATGTCCGGCTTCAACTTTATGGTTCGTTTCGATCCTCGTCGGGGAAATTTTGTTGGCTTTTGCTAATTGTTGTTGGTTCACACAGTCTCATGGAAGTCAAGATTTGTACCCAACCATGCTTCAAAACCAACTTCAGTTCTCTGCGAATAAAGTCACGGTGACGCAAGTGATTGCAAACTTGGGCGCCATTACAGGTGGCACAGTCGTTGGATACTGTTCTGAAGTGTTTGGACGAAGACTGAGCATTCTCACAAGTTCGTCATTCCCCTTCCCCCCTCCCCCTCCCAGGCATATCTTCTGACATCCTTGTTTTCACAGTGTGTATCCTTGGAGCCGCCCTCATCTACCCCTACGGGTTCCTCAAGGACGAACGAATCGCCGCCGCCGCCTTTTTCGAACAATTCGCTGTTCAGGGCGCATGGGGTGTCGTCCCCATTCATCTCATGGAATTGAGTCCCGCTGGCTTTCGAACGTTTGTCGTTGGGACCAGTTATCAGTTGGGGAATTTGGTCAGTAGTGCGAGTAGCACGATCGAAGCGACCATTGGAGAACGGTTCCCACTCCCACCTACTGCGTCGGGAGTGAAACGGTATGTCTATGGGAAAGTGATTGCGATTTTTATGGCTTGTGTCTTTGTGAGTGTCTCGTCTCGTTCTCGTGCTTCGTACTTCGCCCCGCCCCGTGTTGTAACTCACCGTCAAAAATCCTGTAGACGTACCTCTTCGTACTCGTTTTGATCGGACCAGAACGCAAGGACAGGCAGATGACAGAAGGTGATGGGATCGAAGAGGCCGTCTATCCAACAAAGCATGATGCCGAAACAGGTCACATGCGCGAAGCGAAGGGGAAGGAGGAGGGATCGCTCAATCGAGAAATCTCCAGTACGGAGTCAGATCCGAAACCAAAGCAAGATACAGTGGAGTATAAGACGGCTACTGCCCCTGGTGGTGCGACAGCCTAGATAATCACTAATGGTTCCCCACCCTATGCGTCTCTTAGCAAAGACAGGGACGTATGAGAACAAATCAACGAATCAGTGAATCAAACCAAGTCGTATAATCTGGTGGAGGAGAATTTACCCTTGGGAGCGAAACCTAAATTTTGTGCGAATAATCGTTGTCGTTTAATCAATTCACTTTTTTCACCTCATGATGTGGACTAAACTCGACGATCAGGACTTTCTTTCGTTGTTGTGATGATCGAATTACAAGAAGAGGGTGCCGCCAATGGCAAAAATCAAAGTACAGGTTGGCAAAAGAAGCATCGGAAAGGAGCGTGAAGGTTCAAAGGAGTGGAGTAACGCGCGTTGTGAGTGAAGTACAAGAGAATAAGGTAAGGCATCCTATGTGAAAGGACGTGAGGGGGGAAGGGGCTCCGAACGAGCCCGATGAACGATGGTCTTGATCCCTCTTTGTTGCTGAGTTCGACGAGTTTGCATCGATACCGGTTCTCTAAAGGTGACCACTCTTCCTGACGCAGGGCTTCTGACCTGAAGAGTGATCCGTCTACGGTCGATGCGGCTTCTACGAGAGGTACGTATAGATGGAAGACATGCCAATAGTATAGTGGCCATGTGCTGTTTCGGTCGTTGAGTATGGTAGCATTACGGTCAAAGGCAGAGGGCCTCTCTTACCAGAAACGATGTCATAGTCGAGGATACAGCACACCATAATACTTGACAAACGGAAGAGGCAAGGCCAAAGAGACGAAAGGACGACATCCTGAGAGGTAGCCCGTCGACTATGCAACGGACATGAGTGACTAACGGAATGTAGCACATAAGCCAATGATACTCACACAAACTGAGCAGTGACATTAGCTGAAGGATATTCCTAACGAAGGTGCTGAGGACATGATCACTTTCTACTTGAAGAAAGTTTCGACGGGTCATTATGGCTGTTGCATTGATAATTTCGGCGTGTTCTTGCGCCATGTTAGCGAGATGGGATACCGTAGTTCCGAGCTGTGCGAGAGAAGACGCGACTTCTTTTTGCTCCTCCTATTGTTCCCAAGTTAGCCGAAACTAATATAGATGGTTGGCCTTCACCTTCATTTGGCTGAAGACTTCGGATTGGACATTTAGGTCATGAGAGATGGTGTCCAGGGCTTCGTTCACCGTGCTCACAGCCTATACAAAAGTAAACATGGTGAAGGAGACAATTGGTCGCACAAGTTACCGTGGAGAACGATTCCATATAAGTCTGCAGTTTTGGCCACTCATCCCTAGCATTTGCCTTTACGTTTCTCTGTGCTTTCGTTCCCTAGGTCTTATGATAAATGAACGTACAGTGATTATCGAAATCGATTCTGCTTCTACGGTTAGATCTTTGATCAAAGAGTGGACATTCCCCAACGAGTGGTCGGCTCCTTGGAGCAGTGTATGCAACGCATTGGTATGCTAGTTCGAGGTTAATGAGTGTCCTGTCACCAGAATGAGACATACCTCTTCCTCTGCATGTCGAACTAGTGTTGAAAGCTAGCCAAAAAGCCTCAGGGTTTGCATTCACCGAAGCTTCTCATCTCACCTGTTCTCCGTGCGTGAGAGCTTGCTCATTAATAGCTTGCATGAGTTGTTTCTTGAGCATTATTAAGTGATTATCCGTCTGAAATACGCTTAGAGTGACGTAAAAGACCTTTGATCGGGTTACCTCTCTTATAACGGCTTGTAGACTTGACAGTAGCACATCACTTCGAGTACCGAGAGACGTCACCGAAAGTTTCAATTTGTCTTCTATAACTTCCATATCCTATGAGACAGGTTATGTTGTCAGGACCAGAAGAATAAACGAGGGCTTACATTGAGCCTCAGTGATAGCTGGGTCTCCTGCTCGCTCAATTGAAGTTGTCGCCGTTGTATGATCTTGAGAAATGCAATTTTCTCAATAGTTGCATTTCGATAAACGGTCTTGGCCGTGTCTGTTGAATTGGTCTAGTTGAATCTGCACCAGGCGTGGTTGGTGATTTACCAATTTCATTCCACCGGCGATACGCAAAACAAAGCTGAGCTGTTATTCGTCAATGATATGAATGGTGAGCGCAGTGAATAACGGACGAATATCGCGCAAATAGCCAGAGTACGAGGACCAGAATTGAGGGCTTCTATACAGTGCTCTAAAGGAGGGAATCAGAGGATTCATGAAATATGATTCCAGCTTTTGTGCTTACTCAACGCATGCCCTGCTTCCACTTGGACGAACCGATCGAGAAGAAGCTGTATATTCGGTGCATTCCATTGGAATAGTAACGTGCTCCGCAGTTTTGAGTTCACATATTGTCAAATGAATGGCAGCTACAACAAGATTAGAAAGCTCGAAAGAATAGAGATATCTCTCCTGCACCATCTACTCGAGCCAGTTGGTTCGCTTCCATTTGTTCACAGCGCTGGTCCATGTCCTTGCTCACGTCCAAAAAGCAGTCATTATCAGTATTTATTCTATGTGAGTCTAAATAGTCTGCAGGAATCGTCAGCTGTGAGAGCGTCGACGCCTTCGACCAAGCTACCCAGATTTCTGAAGATGGCGTTTCTCTCCTGGGTTGAGAGCGTGATATCTACACTATAATGTCAACAAATTTCCAAGAGGGTCACAGAATGCGGCAATTACCACTGATATCATTGTCGCTTGGCTCCAGTTGGGGAGTTGCTCGCATCATTGCTCGTTTAGGAGACGAAAACGGCCATTTAAGTGAGTATACAGCTGTTCCAAAGATCAAAAAAGGAGAGAATAGCCGAAATAAAAGGGAGATAAGCATAAGTCAATCGTGGTCGAATCCAGATGTGGCTAACACAGTGATCATCCTTGGTTCCTTCTACTGCAGTGCACCAAAGACCTGGACTTTCAAGAACGCCTGGAGCGTTTTTCCTTTCCTTTTTTTCCTTTTGGGTTTCTTTTCAATCGTCATCTTGGAGTATTCATGGCCTTTCAGAGGAACGGTTTCATTGCTCACAAGCTACACAATAATAGCATTCATAATCGTCGGAAGATTGTAACCCAGCGAGGGGTTCACGTCCAAAGGATCGGACTAATGCAAAAAGCTGAGCCCGAAGAACGACGCGCTTCTCCACTTTATGCAGAAGCTGCAAACCAGTCTGGGACAAACATTAACAGCGGAAATACAAAGCCGACGTCTTCTACTAGCCAAATAACTACTGTTTCAAGTACGAAGCCGACACACACTGCACCGACAGAAGTACGGGAGAGTCGTCCGACTTCATCCAGTCGCAGCAATGACCCTACGGTTGAGAATCCTCGTCCTGCAAATGCGTTGGTAGCTACCGCAGCTGTCAGCCCTTCCTCGGCTACTAGGCGTTCAATAGAAGTAATTCCTCATCAAACACCGACTGATATTAGTATCTCCACCCGACAAAATCTTCTGGTTCTTGCCATGACATCCGCCACTCCACGGGTTTTGCCACTAGGATCTGAGAATGCTACAGTATCGGGAATTCTCTCGGTCCAAGCTTCAAGTACCCTTCTTTCGTCCACCTTCCCCAGCTCGCAGATCCCCACTTCGGCAACTGCCACTCTAGCTAAACCTTCAGATCCCCCAATCACCTTTTCAAAGGGTCCCCCAATCATCGCCGCCACAGTTCTTGCATCTGTATTATTCCTTGCAGGCATTGGGTCGCTCGTGGCTTGGGTTGTTCGTTCCCATAGACGTCGCCGGACCAATCGAATGGAAATGTTAGCCCTGGATTTTAATGAGACATTTAGCGTTAAGAACACGTATGCGACGAATGAAAAGGATATAGAGGGGGTCGTCAAAGAAGACGTCGCTCGTAGCCCATCTGATGCTCCTCCTTTCCATTCAGATGTGCCTTATGGTTACAATTTTACTCCTCCCAATTCAGGACCCTATTCACATCCACCGGCCCAAGGAGGTTCATGTTCTCCTGCAGCACAGGCAGAAGACGTAAACACCACTCACGCATTTGGTCGCCTTCCCTACTCGCTTCCCAGATCCGCCACCAATCGCAACTTT
>WSTN01000264.1:0-18991 GCA_019623675.1 Serendipita sp. 398 | reverse complement strand
TATATCTGACCTTGATGGCTGAGATCCGGATTGTCGTTGGTTTGGGTCTCATAATATGCTACTTGCCCTCCGCCGCATCCGGCTATTCTCTCGAGTGGGATTCAACAGTCTTTCCATGGCCTCAACCTTGTCGTATTCATCATCTATACCACTTAAAAGACCTCGTGATGGCTCAATATCCTCTGTTCGTGATCCACTGCCGCCAGCCCCACCACCAGCGACGAGTCAGCGCTTCAAAAACTCGATTGTACTGGCTCCCATGGTCAGATCTGGCACAAGTATGTAGCGTCGGTAATATATGAAACGGACGACTGAGTCACCCTGCTAGTGCCGACCCGCCTTCTGGCATTAAAATATGGAGCTTCCCTTGTTTGGGGTCCAGAAATCATCGATAAAGCAATGCTCCATGCAAAGCGCGTAGTGGATGGTAAGATAGGAATTATCTATCATATACGAGGTCTGAGAGTACATTCTAGAAAAAACCGGGATCGTATCCTTTGAAGGGATCAGCTCATCAATTTGGTCGTGCCATCCCGCTGAACGACCCTATCTTATTTACCAAATCGGATCTTCTTCGCCTCCTCTGGCAGTTGCTGCTGCTCTGCTTGTTTCCAGAGACGTTTCTGGCGTCGACTTGAATTGTGGATGTCCAAAGCCATTCTCGACGTCAGGTGGAATGGGTGCAGCCTTGCTCGACACTCCTGACATCCTTTGTGACATCCTTACATCGTTGCGCACGGCACTTCCTCCCCACATATCCGTGTCGTGTAAGATCCGCCTTCTTCCTGATCCCCAAAAGACCTTGGATCTGGTGGAACGAATAGTCAAAACCGGGATCAGCTGTCTCACAGTGCATTGCCGAACTAGGAATATGCGGAAAGGGGAACGAGCGATACCAGACAGACTTCGGGCGATCGTCGATTTTGTCAGATCAATGAGGGATGAAAGCGGCAATCCATACGATGTTGCTGTTTTAGCGAATGGTGATGTCGAAGGATGGAGCGATATACAAAGAGTCAAAGACATAACAGGAGCGGATGGTCTCATGGTCGCGACGAAGGCTGAAGAAAACCCAAGCTGCTTCTCCGAAACGATGGTTGACGTAGATGAACTGGTTTCGAGATATCTTAGAATAGTGAGTGCTCGATTTGGCTGCCATGCTTAGTCTACTCACTCAACCATAGGCTAGATATACATCTAACACATTTGGAAATACCAAACATTGTATATCCTCGTTCAAATCAGCCCCTGGGGTCGTAAACCAAAGGGCAGCTCTCAAAGCTTTGAGAACTACCATCGCTCAGGCGAAGGACTATCCGTCTTTCACGACATTTATGCTCGAGCGTCATGCAGCCGAGGTGGCTAATGGCACAAGGTCTGGCGAATTCGATGAAGACAACTGGGGAGGAGACAAGGAAATAGTGGAGATAGTGGACAGTATCAAGTCTAGGCCCCCTCCTGCGTGGTGGGTTGGCGTAGAGGAGTGGGAACGGGCGAACCCCCTTGAATCACAAGGGATGGACGTAGATATCGGAGAAGATGGTATCAAGAAACTACTAGAACGAGACAGAGAAGAACGTCCACGAAAGAAGAGCAAGGTAGACCCAGCAGATGTCAAGATCTCGGTACCTACGCATCCTGGGACTGCGACAGAAACACCGTCACATACCACTAATCCCGAGCCTGGTGCCCTGGTGACTCCAGGTCCGCTCTTCA
This sequence comes from Serendipita sp. 398, assembly GCA_019623675.1. Lineage (NCBI taxonomy): Eukaryota > Fungi > Basidiomycota > Agaricomycetes > Sebacinales > Serendipitaceae > Serendipita > Serendipita sp. 398. The sequence continues at coordinate 17,275 of WSTN01000264.1, read as the reverse complement.
TGTCTTATGTTCCGCCCATGGTCGCGGGTCGTAATGAGCGCAGCCCAAGTCCCGAGAGGGCAGTTTCGAAGGCGACCCTTATTAGTTGATGTATTTAACACTAAAATCCTGTTCTAATTGGGTATATTCTTGCTCGAGCATATGTTGGTTCGTCGAATTCAACCGACGATGAAACGATGAATCTCAACCTTCGACTTAGCCAAGTCATCCATGGGTCGCCCTCGAAATTCCCAAGGGCCCTTTACGATTGTTATCAAGTTAGGTATGTGATACTACTACCAAGAGATCTGACGAAATTCTCAACCTGGTGGTGGAATCTATCGCAGGAACATCATCTATCATCGACGAAGTCACACATCAACCTCTCCTGTCTACCCTATCCTCTGTAGTCGAAACATGCGTGAAGCTGAGATCCAAGGGACATAAAGTTGTCCTTGTTAGTTCAGGCGCCATCGGTGTCGGTCTCAGGAGAATGAAGGTCGCCAGCAAGCCAAAAGCGCTCTCGGGCAGACAAGTGAGCCAAACGTTTAGAGAGTAGATTCCAGTTCTCAGAACTGCGCTACGAAGTAGGCGTTGGCGGCTATAGGACAAGGACGGTTGATCGCACTTTGGGACAGCTTGTTCGGCCACCTCGACCAGCCTATCGCCCAAGTTCTCCTGACCCGAGGCGATATTGCTGACGTAAGAATTATTAACACCACTAGGTATTTCACTTACTTATCCCTGCACCAGCGGTCCAGATACCTCAATGCCGTCAACACTTTTAGCGAACTCTTCACGATGGGTGTGGTATGCATTGTGTTCGTACAATCCAGATTTAGACTGACTTCATTAGATTCCTATTGTGAATGAAAATGACACAGTGTCCGTTAGTGTAAGCAGAAGGCTACTCCCCGGCAGAATTCTGTGTAACATCCCAATAGGAAATCCGCTTCGGAGACAACGATACCCTCTCTGCAATCACCGCTACAATGGTTCACGCAGATTATCTCTTCTTGCTCACTGACGTGGATGCTCTCTATACCTCTAATCCCCGAAAAGATCCAGATGCTCGCTCGATTGATACGGTCGATTCTGTGTCGGAAATACGTAAAACAGGTATGCAATGAGGACTCCTTCCCACTCCTACTAATTTCGGTAGTTAGCACAGCCACTCTTGGCTCCAAACTGGGAACGGGGGGTATGGAAACCAAGCTCATTGCAGCTGAGATTGCGACAGCAGCAGGCGTAGCCACTGTGGTCACGACATCCAAAGTACCGGAAAATGTATTCAAGATAATCGAGTACAATACTTTACTGGCAAAAAATGCGAGCAAGTCGGTCGTCCCACACTCCCTTTCGGGGTCATCTAGTGTGACCCCTTCCTCCGCTCTCGCCTCAGTAGCTATGGATTCAGACGAAACTGTCGGTTTTGTATCTCCTCCAGCTGAAGAAACTCCAGTTTTAGACATGGCTCGACCTCCTCATACATTATTCAAGCCATCAGCCACTCCCTTACGCGACGCCAAGTCATGGACAGCATATACCCTAGCTCCTGCGGGAAGTGTTCTCATAGATTCAGGGGCACATCGCGTACTCTCTAGGCGAGACTCGGGTGGTCGTTTACTGGCTGTCGGGGTTGTTGATGTATCTGGGATGTTCGCCAGCGGACAGGCCGTAAGGGTTGTCGTTAGAAAGAAATTGGATAGGACAACTTCAAACCATGGTTCCGATCATCCCCGTAGTCGCCCTAAGAGTCGTACGGGATATGCAGAGACTCACGGCACTGACCCAAACGATTCGAACACCGGTTCCCCTCGCACTCCTGGTACCCCAAGTTTGGGACCACTTTCTTTTTCTATGCTCTCCGTGTCATCTTTGGAACCTTTCTCCCGCACCATGTCCGAGTCCAGCCTTGGCGGGATCGATGCTACCCCCCATGCTGGTGGTAACGATGCCACTCCCGTAGCCGGGGTTGTATCTCTACCAGTTGCACCTAGTGAAGATAGCATCGCTCAAGCGAGTCACCTAGACGCAGGGGATCAGAGTGCCAAGGAGGGGGAAGTAAGGCCAAAGGAAACAAAGGTTCATTATACAGTAACCAGGGGCCCGGAAGAGGAATGGATTGACGTCGAGGTTGGACGAGGATTAGCCAATTACAATTCGGTGGAAATCGCAAAGGTGAAAGGTTTGAAGAGGTGAGGGATAGGCAGGTTCATTATCGCGTGACTGACAATTGGTATTAGCTCAAATATTGCGCAAGTATTGGGCTATTCAGACTCCGAATATGTCGTAGAGAACATTACGATCCATCTTGCACCTTGATTCTTTCGGGATGTCATGTATAGAGTTCTTTGGTACTTGCCCCAATTCCAGTCTTTATTTAATCCTAGTTACAGACTGCTTACTTCGGCAAGTCTTCCAAATCCCCCAGCGAGTCGGTGTATGTCCCTACATTGTTTAAGGTAGGACATGGTGATTGTTCAAGCCGGTATGAAGAGCATTTATTCAGTGAAATAGAAAGCACTCCTCGTGTTATATCTTAGCTTACATGAGTCCTGTGACTAATTCTGGTTACATCATGTCGAATCTCGCCGTGGCATCTGTGGAATATCAAAATTTACTTGAATGTCGATTCCAGTTCTAATTCAGTGCTTGTCATCATTCTAGACCTCACGATTTGAATCCTATTCGCATCCGACAAGTATGCTAGTGTCTTGCGTCTGTTCTTCGAACTTGTAAGGGTGTTTCCGGCGCAAATGAATCGGATCCCGACTCGGCGAGACCATCCTGTAGCTCAAATCCATGTCCATGTTGTAGTTTCCGTCCCACTCCAAACAAAGTTTCAGTTGGGCCACCCTCACTGCTACCACCCATGCCAGTCTCACTTCGTCCCCCAGTTGACTTCCATCCAGTGCTATCAACAGAATCTTCATTCTCCACATCGTAATATCGACCCAGGTCGAGTGGTTGTACCGGAGGGGCTACATACTCTTCGTCTGAATCGTGCTCAAAACTATCCTCGTCATCCCAATCAGGACGATTCCCTCCAATAACTTCGTTCCCGTATTCGTCGACTACAAGCGATTGTTGTCTCGATGACTCCGTATCTTCGTCTAGATATCTTGATATATCACGAGAAGATTGGATATGTCGCGTCGTGGTAAATCGAGCCGGGGAGCGCGCAGGAGACAATACTCCTACGGGAAGGCCTGCCTTCTTCTCGACGGCTGCCTCTTTGAGCAAACCTTCCAACATTCGTCGCTGCATGGCGGCAGCAGCGCCTGGTCCCGAGGGAGGTCCAAATATTTGCTGCTGAACCCTTGAGAACACTGGAGCCGCTTCTTTTGGACCCAGGTTCTTTGGACGGTTGAAGATTGAGGCCGGCTTCGGTCGAGCCTCCAGCTGCGAAAGAGAACTGTCGATGCTGAAATCGGACATTGACGGCTTATCGCTAAAGACAGGGGCTTCCTTCTGAAAGCTGTTTATGGTTACAGTCTCCAATACTTTTGAACGTAAGTCTCGCTGATGTGGCACTTTTCCCCTTCCCTTCGAGATGGAAGAAGTGCTCGCATTGGCTGGATGGCTCGATGTGGAAGAAAATGAGACTGGCTCGATCGGAGGTTGCTGAGGGGGATGAATGGACGGATCGGATATATCAATGCTTGAAGCATCAAGATTCAAATTCGCCATCTCTCGCTTTAGTCGTGAATGTGGAGACTCCGTGATAGAAGAGAGCGCCGATTCAAGCTTTGAGGCTTTACTCCCTTCATCTTGGGCTCGGTGGACAATAGGGGTTGAGGTGATCAGGTTTCCGGATCCTTCGGCACCTTCTCTAAAGTCCCTGAAAGACTGGTTCTCAGATACCGTGGATGTAATATCTTGGGATTGTGACCTTGATGCGGAGCGACTTGCACTACTGGATATAGGCGTACTCATTTGTGCACTTTGAGATGGAGAGGCAGTCGTGTCTGGTACTTCTGGTTGAGTCACTGGTGTACATGCAGCTTGAAACATTCCAATCCAGAACTGCGGAATAGATTATGATTTACGGCCTGGCACTTGAATCTGACCTCACCTGCGCCACCTCTCTGAGTGGTTCTGTCGCTCTTGCGTACTCCTTCAGTTGTGGAAGTATCTCGAATGTAAGGACCGAGTGAATAGCTGCCATATTTACATCGATTTCCTTTCGGTTGATACAATCAACTTTTGAGTCAATAGGCCAGTGGAGACAGTAGCTGCTCACTCGTAGCTTTTCACAATTCTGTATATCTATTTGATCTGCTTGAAGTGCCAACGGCGCGATGGAATTCACCCCAGGAATATCCATGGCGAGTACCTCCTCATCGGTGAGTTCCTCCCATCTCGATAAAGATGGCGGAGGCGATACAGAGCGAAATGCGAGCGGATATTTGTCTCTAAGTCGTTGCTTTTCTTCCATTCTGCATTAGCCGCGTAATGAGACTTGCCCCCGTCGATGGTAAGGTTCAAAACTGCGTGTGGGTTAGTGGCGACTCAACTCTTACCTCGGCTATGTCTACGAACCTATCCAAAAAACAGAAAAAGGCGACTGCGTTCAAACACAGAAAATCCAAAGGGTACGAAGAGCCCCAAGATGTTCCTTTATTAGACGATCCAGAAGCAGATGACGGACCTGGTTTGGTGGACATCCCTTTATCTCATAGCCCGAGTGGGAAAGAGGAGAAAAGAGACAGTACACCAAATAATAAGAGGAAGCGTGATTTTAATTTGACTCTTGACGAGGATTCCTCATCTCGGAAACGCCAGAAAGTCAGTGAGCACGAAGCAAAGAACACTGAAAAGCCCAGTGGAGAAAAGAGGCATGCTGCTCCAAAGTACATCCTCTTCGTTGGTACGCACGGTAATGATTAATCGCATATCACTTACGTATGCATAGGTAATTTAAGCTATAAAACTTCAGCGGAAGCAATTGCCGAACACTTCTCCGCTTGTGGTAACGTCGCTTCATAGCACTTGGTAAAATATTGTTAATAAAGTCTAGATCCCCCTCCAACAATACGAAGGCTTACTAGCCGCAGCAAATCCGGGAATACAGGACGAGAGAAGTTCAAAGGATGCGCATTCTTAGAGTTTTCCAACGCAACTGGTCTACAGACGGCACTTAGGTTACATCATAGTGTATTGGACGGCCGCAAAATCAACGTAGAACTCTCGGCAGGGGGTGGGGGAAAGGGCGAAGCTCGAATAAAGAAACTGAAAGAGAAAAACGCAAAGCTCGATGTGGGTATTTGTTTCTCAAGCACTTTAACCTCGCTAAATGAAGTGTCTTTGCAGAAACATCGCATACGACCAACAAGTGAACAATATAAAGGAAATACAGAAAGGGATTCAACTGTGGAAAACGGTCCAGAAGGGAAAACGCGTCATTCTGAGACGTCTGGAGGTACTTTCAAGCCAACCCAAAAGGCGACTTGGTCCGTTCCGAGAAAGGGGGAAAAGGAAGGCCGGGGTGGACAGAAGCACCGATCCCCCACGAAAGTAAATAAAAACCGTCCCCGAGAGGGAGTTGGTCGGAAATGGACAATGACCGGTCCCAATGCCATTCCAGTTGGATGAACCATATATTGGTGTAATAGGAAATATTCCACTGAGAACCCGTACAATAGTTCGACGTGATCTACTCCTAAATATCAACAAAATTCGGACGGGGATTCCTGTTTCGGCGCCGGCGATTGAACCAGTTTCTGATTCGTGCCATTGTGACATCTATACAATCCAGAAACCTGGCAAGAGAAAATTTTGTAACGAATATGGGCAGACACGCAGCCAGGAAACCGCCCCATTCGCCCATACAACCATAGGGTGTCCTAGCCTCGTTCAATGGTACCTCGACACTCATCCTTTTTACCCAACTTCCATAACCAACTTGAACACCTGAGTGACCCTGTCCCACTAACCCACTTAGACCTGCCTCGCCATCGTCACACCACAGCACGGTTGTGCCTAGTTCATCTGCGCGGCGTCGAGCCATCTCTATCATTACTCTTCCTGCGTGTAATTGCCATGTCCTGGCCGGTCCAAGGATGAGAGTTGGTCTTGTATCCAGATTCGTGAAAGGATGTGCAAAGTCTGGGCCAATCATCGTAGAGAGTGTCATGTTCCATCTACTGCGAGGCTTTGATACCGTCCCAAGTTGAATAAGGACAGTTGATGGGGGAGCTTGCCCACCGACTTGAGGGATGCTGTCGATCGCTTTGGGAATTGTCAATCAAACCAAGCTAATGGTTTGAAGTAACTTACAGGGAATGAAATTTCTTTTATAGTATTCTAGTATCACTCCATCGCTACTAACAATGGCAATCCCGTTACGTCGTTTCCCAGTATACGAACGGTTGCTATCGAGTTCTGGCTCGGTGAAGGATATGCCGATGTATATTCCGCTGACGTTGGCGTCGAGACGCATTTCTTCGAGTTTATCTCTCCGGTCTTCCGCCGAATCGAATCCAACTGCCCCTTCTGGCCAAAGGACAATGTGTGCCTGCCCTGCAACAGTCCTTGTTTCTCGCTTAAAGCTAGTAAAGGCGAAGCTGTCATTTGAGGGAGGTGGGAGCACACATGCCACACCGACATCTCTCACGTCCTCGCCGTGCAAGGCAGTAGGAAGTGGACTGACAAATGCCGAAGGAATAGCCAGGACCAGGAGCGCAATGATCAAAAGGTTGACATGATCTTGGCTCCATATAGTCGGTACTCTTGGCAATGACAGAGGCGAACTCTGTTCTTCTTCGAATTCATGGTCTCGATCATCTTGTGGGCGGGCCCCCATAAGATACCAGACGGCGAAGCAGGAGCAGACTTCCACCCAACCCCCAATAGCCCAATCTATCCCATATTCTCCGACAAACGGGCGCATCCATTCATATAGGTCATCGCCAGCAAGCGGACTCCAGGCTCCCAATCGTCCTATGGGGCTGAATCGGGAAATGAGCCACCACCCTGTAGCCCAGATGAGGGGAAATTCGAACCCAGCGCGCCTAGTGATTGCCGATAAAACAACTGGAATTAATCCTAACAGGGAATATATGCTGGAATACAACACAGTTGGAAACTTTGATGTGACAGTGGTCGAACCTGCGATTGCGAAAGAAATGTAGCATCCGGTGCTGACAGCTAGCCACACGATAATAAGTCTACCGATAGCATATGGCCTCGGGATGATCCATTGTGTCGTGATACGAAGCAAAACGACCAAGGCTACCAGCAGGATGCTGGATGGGAGTGGACGAAGGGTAAACATCGTCAGAATGATGATAGTGGCTACTACTGATCTCGAAGGATGATCTCTGATGAGTCTAAGCATGATGGAGGGCTCGAAGAATAAACGACTGGTCCTTTTCGTTCATCCGGCACCTAATAACAGAGCTTGGAGCCTGGCGCCTGACTTTTGGGTTTTGCATTGCTTGCCTCTTGCATTCTATGTTCAGAATTTTCAGATCAGATTTGATTTCTTCCCGGGTGAGCGCTCGATAATGTTTCCGCTGTTGATTGTGTAGGGGCCAGGATCCTACATCCATGCCCTCTCATCTCTGTCTCGCCCACTATGAGCTTTCTGACGAAGGTAACCAGGGTCGCATCTATCAGCTTTGGATGCATTCACCGAACGAAAATAGACACCAACTCACAATAACCCTGTTCTGGTTGAAGTCTGTGTGGATTCTGTCGAGTCTTCTAGGGCGTGGGTGGCAGCTATGTCGCTCGACACGTCTTCCGCCTGATCATATTCTATTTAGAGCATTCGAAGCAGGTGCAGACAGGTTGGAGGTTTGTGCAAGTTTGGCTGTAGGAGGCGGGACTACCCCAAGTCAAGGGCTTGTGAAGGCTATTCAGAGCCTCTTTCCGCGTACTCCCCTGATGGTGTGTCACAAACTTCTTCCGTCTTGTTTCTTCCATCTGCTTACTTCGACCTCGATCAACAGGTTATGATTCGCCCCCGAGTTGGCGACTTTGTTTACTCCGAAGACGATCTGGATGTCATGAAGTTTGACATTCGCAACTTTAAAACTATGGGGATCAAAGGCTTTGTATTTGGGGTTTTAACGGAGATTGGAGACATTGATGTCCATCGTACAGCGAGGTGGGTAGAAATCACGCCCCAGTCATATCCGTGTCCAGGATTACTGAACTGTGTGAATCCAGTCTTGTTCAAGAAGCCTTACCTCTTGAAGGTACTTATGTGCAACGCCCGATGAAGGCTTGAATTAAGTGCTTGTAGTTACATTTCATCGTGCATTCGACATGAGCAATGATTTAGAAGCAGGTATTGCTCCATCCACCCTTACAAAGCGTTGTCCTCATGTACTACCCAGCTCTGCTAGCGATCCAGGAAATCAAAGGCATCACGCGCATCTTGACAAGGTAAGTCTACAATGGTTAATCTATAATAATTCTTATCGTTCATTCAGTGGAGGAAAACCCAAAGCTCCGGATGGTGCATCTACCCTACGTAACTTGGTCAAGCTGTCTAAAAGCGTCATTATTATGCCTGGCTCTGGAATCAACAATGAAACCATCGACATTATCTTGCCTATACTTCCCCTCAATCTACCCCGCGAGATACATATGAGCGGCGGTGGTTGGAGTGATGGACGGTCTGAGGTCGACCCAAAAGCAGGGATGGGAATGGGTGCTTCAGAAGAGCATGCAGCCGACGTTTGGAAAACGTATAAACATAGCGTAGAACTTGTTAGGAATAGGATAGATTTCTTAGAGGATAACGACGCCTAATTTTGTGTGGGACTGCATCTTGACCATCAACCAATTCCGACCGTCGATTATGTTGCGACATATAACCACACGTGGACAGTTAATCCCAATAAATCCTGTTATAACTCGTCTAAATAGAAGTCCCGGTATGTTTTCATCGCGTTTGCAAACGAAATTCCATCTCAATGTTACGACAAGTCCATGCACTCGGAAAACAAATGTCCACGGAGCGACTACCAGATACCATAAACTACATTGATTCAACCAACAGTAATGAAGGAGATAAGGCAGAAGACCACCAATTTTCACAACGACTACAACAACGAGAATATAAGAAAACGCCGTCTCAAGCATCACCATGGCTCAATGGTAAACAGCCTACAACTTTCGATACACTCCAACAATTTGGAGAACAAAAAATACCAAATGTCTGGCGAAGGTCCAATAAAAAACCTTCCCGTCCGCGGCAAACACGTCGTTCAATTGAAGAGGGAGAGGCCGACTTTGCAGAAGAATTCATGTCAAAAGGTGCTCAAGAAGAGGTCCCGCAATGGGAAGGAGTGGATCTAAATTCGATTGATACGCGACCTAGCTCAAAGTCCGGCCCCCGACGCAGGCGACCAAAACTCCAACAGCAGCAGCCAGGCGATGAAGAGGTCAAACTTTTTTCAGCAGGATTTGAGAAGGGGGGGATGAAGAGACCTTCCGCTGCGCCTAGACGTGGAGTAGGCCCCCGGCGAGGTCCAAAGAAAGGCACAAGCTTGTATGGAGACAAAGAGGGGGAGGAAGAAGCGGCGAGGGATGATAGGGAAGGTTCGATGGATGACAATTTCTGGGATGTTGATGCAGAGGATATGCGTCTCTTCCGGCAGCTGACCGTTTGGAGAAATCCAGTAACACATGAAGAGCCCGGGAAGCCTGCACTCTTCCAGGATATGAAAACGGGTTACGACATTTTTGCGGAAGAAAGGACCGAGTTCAGACTCAACGATTATACAGCCACTGTCACAGTGAATGGCCCCACGACGACTCCATATTTCCAGATTGGTGGTCCAAATGGTGACTACGAGGGAGTGTTGCCCAAGGGGGTGCAGAATCTCGCATCTGTCGACTCCGCTACCCTATCACCAATTGACGCTGCTCGCTTTACCCTTGCGCTTGCTCCTGATATGTCGCAGAAGCAGAGGGAGGACATCCTTAACACCATACACAACACGATCTCGCGATCTCAGGCGAGAAAATCCCAGCCATCTGCCTCGTAGGAAGAAATTACTTAGACCTGCTTTGCATTAACAACGAATATTCGTTATCTACATTATTCTAACTGTTCGGAAGAGAATATGTTCGACGCTTCAGACCGCATTAACTCCCTTTGCATGAAGACAATGCTTGTGACCGCCGAGATTTACTCGTGATATTGGCCCACTGTAGCAACCGAGACACAGGTAGGGATGAAAAAAATCCTCTGCTCGGGCATAATGGGGCCGTTTTCAACGCGATGAAATATCAGGAGAATTATAGAAGAGAATCTGATTTTTATTAAGGATGAGGAGGAGTCTAAGCAGATGCCAATTCATTTGTTGGGACGGCAAAACTAACTTCGCTTTCCTCCACAACTTGTTATGAAACTTTTACGATCCTTACACCAACCACAGCAAGAAAATACTAGCACTAATACTAATTATGGGCTTGGAATTACTAATCGAATACACAATCCTTACATAACGGGCCCTACTGCCAACAATTCGCGTGCGAGCACAGTCGTCCATCCACGACAGATAAGAGAAACATTAGATTTAGGATACGAGATTTCTGGTCTCGCTGAGACGGAAGCGGGTGCCCACCTCGTTCCCTCCACCGCTGCGTCCTCTCGTGTACATGACTCCCTCCATTATGTCCCCGCCCCTGTGACGAATTATCGACGCAACTCCAATGCAATCATTAATCCTGCTCCTCCAGTCGACCGGCAACCTACTTTATTCACAAAAAATGCATTACCAGACAGAAAGATGGCGGAGCTTAAGAATGTTCTCGGAAAAGAAGGATCAGGGCGACTCCATTCGGGAGCGAAAGTCTTATCCTCTCGGCCGAATGGCCGTCAACTGTCAACTTCTGCCTCTGCAAGTCCAGTAGTTGCTCTCGAGCAGGCAAAATCACGCCCAAGGGTGGAGCTCGACCTTCTATTGGATAGTGGAACATGTGTAGAAAGTGGATATTTGAAGGGCAAGGTTCTAATCAACGTTCGTCCGCCTACCAGAAAGGAAGGCTCTCTTTACTTAGGTGGAGGTAAAGTACGGGTAGTCGGTTTCGAAGGTGATTATTTTAGGATATTCAAACTCTTCACCTAATACTTGTCTCAGCTATACCTTTCCATGATCTTCGGTATACCTTTTATCACTGTGGCGCACCTCTCGACAAGGTCTCGCCTTTCACAAGTTCACTCTACACCAGCGAACCTGATGTAGAAGGATTTTATCGGAGTCAGGAAGGAAACCACGTTCTTCCCTTCGCCATGCGCCTCCCTCCTCGAGATACACATCATCCAGTTGCCAAAGGCGCCTATAACTCGAGAATAAACGGATCGTCTATTCGCTATATAGCCATGGTATCCATTAAGATGAAAGATACCATCATTAATAGGCGGTCGATTGCTCATTTCTATCGTACAATCGAACTATGGCCGCTGTTTGACCCAAAGGTTATCCTGGCCCCTTCTTCATCTCCTGTATATGCAACTGTATCCAAGGATCTATTTCTTGGTGGAGAAGGCACACTAAAGCTAACTGCGAGTATGCACCGACTTACTTGGGTTGCGGGGCAAAGGTGCTACATCAAAGTTTTTATCGCAAACGATACGGAGAAAAGGAGAGTTCATACTCTAAACCTAAGTCTCATACGCTCAGAGACTACCTTTAAGCCGGTTCGACCTGTGGAAGGTCCCACCACAATTCTTAACCAATACCCGAGTGATGATAGGAGTGCCTACCAAGCATCTACGGTTAGGAAGATAGTTGCAAGAACCTCTTTGGAGATGGGAGATAAAGCTATTTCCAAGCATTCGACAGCTAAGGGATGGTGGACGGGCGTGGACCCTGGAAGCAACCTAGAGTTCAACCATTACATTATCTTGCCGGTAGGTACACCCTCATTCCAGATATTTCGCTTGCAGCTAACAAAATGCAGCCGTTTGCCCTCACTATTCCACGTGGTCAATTGATCGAAGTGGATTATACACTCGATATTGGAGCTGGGACAGGTCCTTTTGCATCAGATGTCTCAGTAACACTGCCAATTCGAATAATCAACTATATTTCTGTGGATCCTCCTCCGACGTTCGGTCCACCAGACAAGTTGGGTAACCTCGGGGCGGCCAGAACGGAAGTAGAACGGTCCTCTCCACATTCTGGAAGCTCTATTGGCACTGAGAATGTTGATCTGGAGGTGAATTCAGCCGCGATTACCCCGCCTCCTGTTCCTCCAATTCCGTCAATTGCTCATCACGACGACAATGGCACCTACAGGGGAAGTGTGGGCATGCCCAACATCGGGATGCTAAGAGTCCAGAACTGCGCTTCTAATGACATGGTTTCAAGCGGGAGCCGTGGGTTCTCAACACAAGGAAACTGGCTTCAGAACAAGGCAGCAGAAACTGTACTTCAACCGGCTCTCCAAGAGTCCGACGAAGGTTTAGTCGAACCGGAAAGAGAGCGTGACGAAATCGAGATCGACTTAACTCGTTTAATACGACCCCCCGTGCAGATCCATGAACCCCTCATTGGCCCTCAATCCGTCCTTCAACCCACTCATACGCCGTCATACTGGTCTACTAGCGCTACGCAATTTGGAAATACAACACCGTCTTCGAATAGACTCAGCTCGGGTGAATCTTCCGACGAAGATGTTGACTTCGTCCTCAAAGCAGCAAATTCTGAAGAACTCATGGATGAAGTACCTGTTGATCAAATTGAACCCTCTGCAAAAACAGATGCAGAGACCGGGGTTGAATCAACTGACACGGGGGATGTGGCCGCGTATAACTACGAGGCTAAGTCTAGAGACCCTGCTCAAAGGCCAACTACTTCGAAAGAGACCGAAGAAAAGGCACCAAGAGTCAATCCCAATATGCTGCGTTCAGCCAATTATCCTGGTGGAACAGTTGCGTATACGGCACCTCATCAGGAATTCGAACCTAGAGTATTGGCAGAAACAACAACTTCTCTTCAAAACAGGGCCACTCCGAGACGACTACCTCTCACTCGTCCACGACCCCAGTCCGCATTCATGCCCAAAGGGACAACCTTACGACAGAGTCTAGACCTGTCAAAGAGTGGATGGAAAAGGTATCCTGGGCCTCGAGACCCAGATCGTATCAGCGTGATACAGCAGATACGACCAGAAACCATCGAATCTAATGAGAAAGAGGAGGTATACGAGGACCGAACCCGCTCTCTTCAGGTTGTCTATAATGCTGATCAGAAAGCATCACCTCTAATGGAAATTCCCGCCTCCGTTTCTGCTTTGATGCGACAGGATCTCAAGACTCTGGCGCTCACCTCACAGAGACCGGTTGATCTTTTTGGAGAGTTTAGTCCTCAAGCATCGGTACAAATGGCCACGCTCAACAAATCAATCATGGTTGGACCTGAATTGGCGAAGAAAACTGGGTCGTCCATTCAATCACGTATTGCAATGTTTGAGCAAAAGCAACAAGGTGGCGAAAGCGGAAGGCCGCAGACAATGTGGACGGTTGGGCAATACGTACCGCAACCTTCTCGGACTGGAGTAGGGGATCCTTTTCGAAGCAAGAGGTTGTAGAACCGGTGTCCATTGCGCGAAGTCTATACTAGTTGAGCAATCGCCAATTGATATGACATGTATCCCCAGCTATTTTGATTCCAAACTCAGTATTAACTTTTCTAAATCAAAGTTTGGATCATCTGGATTCGTAATGACTGTCGTATTATCGTGAGCAATAATTTCCGCCGGCAATGTAAAGGAAAAAATCCTCACCACCTCCCGTCGCCTTTGGGGTGTGCTGCTCACGCCATACTTTTCTAGCCTCTTCTATGAGATGCTGTCTGTGATGTTCAGCGGCATGTTCCCGTTTCTTGTTTTCTTGCGCTTGTAAAGTCCGCCTATGCATGATTCCATAGGCAATCCCACCAAGGAGCGCAGAATATCGGACGACCTGAGAATTTGAAAGACAAATAATTGTGTTAATCACAGAGTGAGCACTCAAAAATGGCTTCGGGAAGCCATAACGAATTTCACGCAGCAATTCGACACATACGTTGACAGTTGCTGAAGGCATTGTGTTGCCTTGATGACCACCTGAGAGATGTAGATCGGTGCTAAGAGGATTCTCAGATGATATTGAACCTGTAGTGGCGAAACGAACGGGGCAAATGTAGAGGTCGGGTCGAAAAGTGTTGGTCAACCCTAGACTTTACCTCCTTCACCATTTATTCAGGCACCACATTATCATGAACGCAATTGACGACGACGACGACTTTTTGTATGGAGGAGGTGCGCCTGAACCTGCATCATCTGGTGTGTGCGCCTGCCTCTTTTCGGTCATCATACTTGACTCATTAGTGCTACAGAAGTGCACCAACCGTAAATCTATCCAAAAATTGTGGATGAGAATTGACCATCAATCTACATATAGGGCACCAGACAGCGGCAATGAAGAACAGGATAAGGATACCAAGGATCCTGCTGAAGAGGAAGATGACGGAGAAGAAGATATGGACGAAGAAGAGAGTGGAGATGAAAGTGTATGTTGTCAATGCTGCTGCTATGGCGATCATTTGTCTAATGGCCGCTTTCAAGGATATTGAAATCATCACAGACGGGCCTATCGTGCCAACAACAAAAAACTCATTAGACTTCAGGTATTTACTCATTATATGAAACAAATGAAAGGGTTTGACCTCGTTAAAGGCCTCGTCAACCGCCAACAAATCGATCAACGCAACAACCGTCAGGTGAGCTTATGACATCCCAGTTTTCCTTCGTCACTATAGACATTTAGATCCCTTTCAGCCCCTCATAGCACACTTACAACAGAATATAAGCCCTTGGAAAGGGACTCCTCAACAACTAAGCAGAGTCTTCCTCCAATCCTTCCACGACAGCCCACCACACAAACTCCCGCTCCCGTTCCCGTGAATGAATACCCAGACGAGCCCATGGTGGACCCTAACACTCTCCCTCCCGTGAAAGCACCAGTTTCAGCACCAAAAATCGAGCTAGATAAGGATGGCCTCATGGATGGGCGCTCTATTTACGAAGTCGACATAGCCGCGCTGGAAAATAAAGCATGGAGAAGACCAGGTGCCGACCTGAGTGACTGGTTCAACTATGGATTTGATGAGATTTCATGGGAGGCATACGCCGCGCGAAGACGAGACTTGGGCGAGATGGCGCCCGTTTTAAAAGCCAACGTCCTAGTACGTTCACGTACGCGAATATGCTTGATAATACGGATTGATAAATGGTTTTAGAACTTTTCAGGGATGTCGGAGGAACAGGTGTTGAACATGCCGAGCGATCTACGAGGAATGGTCATGATGAGTGCACATGTCGCAGCAAGCAACGCAGGAGCGAACCAAGGCCCCAATATGATGCAGAATTCGGGAGGTGGTGGTATGCATCCGGAGATGATGATGAATATGGGCATGATGGGCAAGATGCCTGGTGGAATGGGCCAAGGGGCTCCAGGTGAAATGGGCGGTCCAGGCCAACAGATGATGATGCATAATATGGAAGGTGATGGATCAATGCAGGCCATGGATTATCAAGGGGGGGCGATGAACATGGGTGGCGACTTTATGCAGGTATATTCTCACCTTGAATTTCGTATCACAAACCACTAAGATCAATGTAGGAACCTAATTCCATGAATCCCGCAACTCCGGTCTCCGCTGGAAGTGGAGGATATCCGATGGAAGGTGTACCAGGAGGGCCAGCACGCGGCACAGGGTTCAGAGGACGAGTACAACCCGTTGCCCCTAGAGGTAGAGGTACTCCACCGATCCGTGGTAGAGGAAGAGGTTTTGAAATTGGTAAGCATGGGCTTCTCTTGTCTACTATTCTAACCTTCATTCCACAGCGCCACCAACGGGACCTCGTGCAGCTTCACCGCTCCCCCCAAATGTCCCTACAGGGCCGCGAAATCAGCACAGATATAAAGATCGTGATACTGGCGCACCGTCTACGGAACCCCTTGATTACGGAGCTGATGCGGGAAGCAAGTCGTCGGATAGGACTACCCGTGATGAATTTGGGAGGGATATAGATCGAAGTTCAAAGGATAGGGATGATGATTCGAGCAAGTCGGGCAGAAAACGGAGAGGCTCCCCACCTGACGACACTGGGAGATCGAAGCGACGGTAAACTCATACCTTCACGAGCATTGTATCCTTACATCCATTCTTTTATGCAATTCATTACGTTGACTTGCGTTTATTTTTCTTTCAATCTGACTCGGACAAAAGTGAAGCGAGGACTTGTTCATCGACAACCACAATGGATGTAGACTTGGAAGATCTCGTGGATCTAGAGCAGCGGTCAGTTACCTCTTTAATGAATGCGTATAACTGACATTCGTCGCCCTCAGATTCTATGAGGTTGGATATCGTGATGGTATGGAGCATGGACGCCTCCATGGTTTGATTGAAGGGCGGGCCTTAGGCAAAGAAAAAGGCTTCGAGATATGGGAAGAAATAGGGTTTTATTTGGCATTCGCCAGTACATGGAGGGCAATCCTCACGATACAGCAAAGCAATGAGTAAGCCAATCATTTTCTAGGATGCCTCTCCCCACTGTGACAGAGTTCTTCCAGCTCGCGAATATCTACTCATCTATCTCATTTACTGGAACTGATAGAGAGGTTCCCTATGCATAATCCATCTCCAAAGCTCGGAGGTTGGTCATTCTCAATCTTTCGTACGGCTTAACTGATCCGGGTATAGGAGATCCTGTGGATCCAAGTGGAGAAAGTGTTGAAATTGATATAACAGCTCTCCTTAATCGTATCAGGGGGAGGTACAAGGCTCTATGTTCATCCTTAGGAACCCGACCTCGTCTTGCCCCTGCGAGCGCTATCGGCAGACTCGAGGAAGATGGCACGCTGGGTGCAGGTGGGGAACCCATTGTGGAAAGAGGAGACCTTGTTTCGCAGTCAACGGAGGCAAACCAGTCTACCGTGTGGTCATTCACCGCTGCCGTGAAGAAGGCTGGGGCGGAAGGGATGACTTTCTAGTAGCTAAGGCGCAAGGATGTTCTTCATCTCGTTCACTGTTGGGTCCGGGTTTCGTTACCGAATGGGGAGCTATAAATAGCAAAGGTGGTTGATCACCGAACTCGTCCAGTCCTTGGATTGAAACACTCGATTGACTAAAGTCGTGAGCGACCTCGTTTTTGATGTAACCTGGGCGTACGATGGTTGGATTCGGGATGTTTCCTCTATTAGAAGAGAAAGGTTTGAAAACCGCTGGCCTCTTGAATGCGCGTTGTAATCATCGGCAAATGAGTTGCGCGTATCTTC
>WSTN01000262.1:4513-19038 GCA_019623675.1 Serendipita sp. 398 | reverse complement strand
AGGGCTGTATAGCCGTAGCCACACTCTCCGTAAGATTCCCTTTGCTCTTCACCCCCACCTCTTCTCCCTCCTCCTCCTCCTCCTCCTCCCCTTCCACCTCTTTCAGTTCTTCAGCTTCTGGTTCTGGTTCTTCTTCTTCCACTTTTGATCGGAGAACAGCAGGCACCGTCCACGTGCGAGCAGCCAGCACTTCACGCTTCAGCTGCAACCTCTTCCATTCTGCCTGCGTCATCATCCTCACTCGTCCACTCGACGTTTTCGACTCGGACGAAGGCGAACGAACATGTCCCCCCAATCCCAATCCCGACCCCGATCCCAATCCCAATGCCTTTTGTCTCGGCGGCGATAACGACGGTGACGATGCCACCGAACGAGTAGTAGGGGATTCTGGTGGTGGGTAATACCCAAATTTGAACCGGCTCGCGAGAGGGGAGACGACCCCCAAACGAGCGACGACACCACCTTCGGGAGAGATTCGAGAGAGGAGGAGGAGTGGAGAGGGCGGTCCTCCTTTCGTTGTTCTTGAGGAACTCTCGATCTCGTTTGTGGGATGGGGGGTGACCCCTGTGTTCCCAGTTGCATTCTCGGTCCTCCGTGCGTCAGAACCGTCTGTTGCTGTTGACCCTGAAGAGGTCGAGCTTGGGATACCATAGACATTGTAGCGTGATGCTTGTTGACCTCGTTCCTTTGTAGCCTCAGTTTGAGGAGCGTCCACCCGAGCCTGAGATGGTTCGTTTCCTCCTTCTTCCACAGGTTTCGCATCGTCCATCTTATCCTCTTTCTTCTTTTCCTTTTTCCTGTCTTTCTTCTTCTTCTTCTTCGATGAAGGCGATGATGCCTCGGGAACAGCAGACGTATCATTCGCACCTGTTCCCGAATCCGATCCTTTGGACGGCTTGCTGGTATCCGAAACCGTAGCTCCTCTTGATAAGTCTTCATCTAGAGATCCTTTCCCCTTCTTCTTCTTCCTCATAGCGTCCAAATCGCTGTGGATCTGAGCCTCCTTCTCCTCTTCCACCGTCTTCTTCTCCGCTTCCTCCCCAGTCTTTAAACCACCCTCTGCACCAGCTACCTCCATTTCCTGTTTCTGTTTCTTCTTCTTCTTCGACATACCAGGAAGCGCAAACCGATCAATTACGCCCGATCCAGTGTTCGTCTTCGAGATCGTCGCCGCCCTCGATTCTCCTTCATCCGAAGACCCGTCACCTTGACGCTGTTGTTTGCGCGTTGCAGTAGTGGTACCGCTGCTGCCGCCCGTCTTCTTTTCCTCTGTCTCTCCTTCGTCTCCCTCTTCATCCCTCCTTCGTTTTTTCCCCGCCAGACGGCCATGTAAACGCGCTGTTTCGCGCGCCATCCCGGTCTTTACACTCCCTTCATTGCCATTGTTTCTGTTGTTATTGGTAGTGGTGGCTCTAACGGCACCGACTCCCAACCTGTTACCAACTGGTCAGTTTTGATGACAAGTTTGCCCTCTGGAAACCGGAAACCGGCGCCCGTATAATGTGTGTATGAACTCACCGTGGAGGACGGGGTCGATAGTCTGCGAGGGATTGTTGGAAGTGCGAGTGTTCGTCCGACAAGGTGCTGTTCTTCATCGAGGCGTCGATGGCCTCGTACGCGAGTGCCATTGTCATCGCCATATGCGCCTGAATCGCTTCGAGGTCTTGTTCTCGTTCGGTTGGTGATCCATCCTGGACGACATCGTCCATCAAAAACCTCCTGGTTTGCGGCTCTGTCTTTTTTTATTTGTAATATAACTCGTATCCACGTCACGGTTTTTTTGCGTATCGAATGGGTGTAAGAGGTCACCTTCAATTGTTTGTTGATTTTCTCTTTTCGTTGGAGTGTGTGGTAGGTCGTCAAGTTGGTTCGACGCGACAAACAAACGAGCCAAACGTTGCCTCCCGACCACCCGACCAACACTAAACTACTCTATCGTATATCTTATAAACAAAACAAAAAAACAAAAAAACAAAAACAAAGAGAAAGAAAAGGATAAAGTACATATACATCGATACAATGTCCGATTCAGAGGGAGAAGCGATGGATTATGCGCCCAATCAAGTGTTGCCAGTCGCGAATCTACCGATGAATTTTGATGGTGTACCGCAGGATGGGCTAGAGTATTTGTTCACAGTAAGGTCTCTCTTCCTTCTCCTTTCCCTTCCCTTCCTCTTCCTTGAAAAATCGTCCACACATGAGTCTCCGATTATCAAGTGTATAGATGGTATACTGACCAAACCATTCACACTACTCTATCCGTTCTCTTCTGGAACAGACGTGATTCGAAATTGTTACCTCGCTTTACGAGAGTACCGAATCCGTATGAGGTTCAAGAGGCGCCTATACGAGCACCAGCAGCAGCATCAATGCTGAAAGAAACGGATGGTTCGACAGAAGACGCGAGTAGTATGACGATGCCCAGCGACGAATGGAAACAAGCCTTTCTCCAAAGCTTTCGAAATTATCGAGCGGTATGCGTCTTCCTATCTCCTTGTCTCTCTCTCACATGTACCCCCATTTATTCCTTATTCCCCCCCAATCACTGATGCGTTTCCTTTTTCTCCTTGCTTTAGAACCTCCAACAAGCTGTTCGAAAGTCTCGAGCCGACAAGAGCACGACAGTCGTTCGAAACGATGGCAAGAAGGGTGTGAGTGACAGAAATGACGCGGGTTGGATGCCTGGGTTCAATAATCGGGACAACTGGTGGAGATTTATCACTGGGACGATGGTGGTGCCGACAGCGACAGATAGAAAAGATCTTCGTAACGAAAAGGAAGGAGGTGTGTTGGTTGTGGAGAGTGGAATCGGAAAGGAGCATAGGAAAGAGGAAGCCTTGGAAGGAGGGGATATTGGCGATGAGGAGGAAGCGGATAACGACGAGAGAGACGGAGAGGAAGAGAGTGACGATGAGGAGCGGCAAATGGAGGTGGAAAGCTCATCTGATTTACCAACAATTGGCGATGTTGTTTGGGAATCGAGCGACAAAGGGGAAGCAAAGGGGGCAAATATCACAAGGTCAACGGCAATAATCGATACAGGGAGAAATGATGCTGGTGCTAGTGCCAGTTTTGGTTCTGGCGACACGGCGCACGAGCCGACGTTGGCGATCTTGAAGCGACTTTCGACTGTGAATACTCTCCCTCTTTCTCCCTTGTGTTTACCTTTCTTCTGATACGTCGAATATGTGTACAGCGCAACATTGTTCAATTGCTATACTGGCATTCGGCGTGGATCGACGCCTATGTGGATGCACTCGAAGAAGAAGTAGAGGAGCAAGAGCAAGAGCAAGAGCAGGAAGAGAACAAGAAGAAGCGGGAATTGGCGCTCTCACGTAGGCCAAAGGAAGTACATCAACAATGGATGTTCACACTCTTGGGTGTGTTGGAGGACTCGCTGGTGAGTCATGATATAAGTTCGTTGAGGACTCTCGCGAGGGCTTGCTTGAGGCTTGTGTGCGTCGCGAGGCGGTTAAAAATGGGAGAATGGGTCGAGTGGGTGTTGCAGGAGGGGAATGCTGAGGTGGGGTCGACGATGAGCATGAGGATGGGTGGTTTCTGGATGGTCATCGCTGCTGTTGTTGGGATTTGGGGCCAGCATGATCTATGGGACGAAGCGAGGGTACAGATGCGCATGGCGGCTGCTACTGGTTAAAAAGCAAGCAAGTATCGTAGAAAGCTGAGCCGTCTCCTCATTTTTCTCTTGTGTATCTAGAATGCAGTTGCTCAATGTGATCAAGTTCACTATAAGATATGCATTCGACTGAATTCCAGATCACCAACTCGAAGGAGAAAGGGAATAAGACTCCATAGTCCATCGATACATGTTAACTAGAAAAATAAGTTTCTACGATCTACTGCTGGTTAATCTGCTGGGTAACCAAGGTGCCGCCGATCCGGTTCGGTGGAGAGGTTCGTCTTGAGGTATATTCGTGGCGATCCCGATGGCAAGGTAGGTGGTTACAGCGTGCTTCAAAGGCTAAGAGGACATTCGTCCATTCTGACGAGCCCTATTATATAAATTAGGAAGAGAGCGAGAGCGTTGTAAAGGCTGACTCTGCGACCAAAATCAGATTCGTGGTCCCAAACGATCTCCTTCCACTATATATACGGCTGCAATAGACGTTGAAGTAGTGGCCGATTTGCGGTGAATCCGCCAGAAAATCCGTATCGACATAGTAAGCTGGAGGAACCGATTGGGGACCCAGCCAACGACGTGTCCAATCGCGTCCAATTGCTGTCCTTCGGTGCTGATATGACTACACCAATAAAGTTGTGCTAGACCCCAACCAGATGGCCTCGATTTACTGGTCTACTCAGATAGTCGTATAGCGGCGTAGCAAACCTTGGCCCTTACCACAACCTTTACAAATATACAAAATCAAGTCTATGGCCACCAGCAATAATCGATATGTTTGTTAGTTTCATTGAACAAGCTGTATATCAACTGATATCACTGCACTCCCCTACTATCAGACTGCCACCGAAGAGGATGAACAACTATTTGTAAGCAGATACGCAGACCGAGAGAGCTTGTACTAAAATACGTATAACGACGATTTACGATTAGTGGGTACGCAAGGATTGTAGTTACAGTGAAAATAGACCAAAGGCACTTGATTAACACAATGATGTGCTTGTGACGTACTCAGAATGTATGTAATTGACTTGGTTGGGAATAATGCGTTTGCTGATCACGAGTTCCCTGCTTGTCGGCGGTGAGCAGGCAGTACGTGGTTGATTCGAGTGGTGGAAAAGTTCTCTACTGATCATTTCCGATCCTCACTCGGTCATCAGGATGTACGTGGTCGATCCGAGGGGTGGAAGAGTTCCCTACTGATCATTTCCGATTCTCACTCGGTCATCAGGAAGTACGTGGTCGATTCGAGTGGTGGAAAAGTTCTCTACTGATCATTTCCGATCCTCACTCGGTCATCAGGAAGTACGTGGTCGATTCCAGTGGTGGAAGAGTTCCCTAGTGATCATTTCCGATCCTCACTCGGTCATCAGGGAGTACGTGGTCGAATCTAGTGGTAGAAGAGTTCCCTACTGATTATTTCTGATCCTTCACCCGGTTATCAGTTGGTACGTGGTCGATTCGAGTGTCGGAAGAGTTCTCTACTGATCATTTTCGATCCTCACTCGGTCATCAGAGAGTATGTGGTCAATTGGAAGGTGGGAGAGTCTCTACTGATCATTTTGATTCACCCTCGGTCATCAGAAAGTACGTGGCCGATTCGGGTGATGGAAGAGTTCTCTACTGATCATTTTCGATCCTCACTCGTTGATCAGTTTGTATGTGGTCGATCTAAGCAGTGGAAGAGTTCTCTACTGATCATCTCCGATCCTCACTCGGTCATCAGGAAGTACGTGGTTGAACCGAGTGGTGGAAGAGTTCCCTACTGATCATCTCCGATCCTCACTCGGTCATCAGAGAGTACGTGGTCGATTAGAGGGTGGAAGGGCTATCTACTGATCATTTTTGATCCTCACTCGGTCAGCAGCTTGTACGTGACGGATTGAGGGGTGGAAGAGTTCTCTACTGATCATTTCCGATCCTCACTCGTTGATCAGTTTGTATGTGGTCGATCTAAGCAGTGGAAGAGTTCTCTACTGATCATCTCCGATCCTCACTCGGTCATCAGGAAGTACGTGGTTGAACCGAGTGGTGGAAGAGTTCCCTACTGATTATCTCCAATCTTCACTTGGTCATCAGAGAGTACGTGCTCGATTTGAGTGGTAGAAGAATGCATTACTCATTGTCTTGATACTCACACCGTCATTCCCATGTACGTCGTCCCTTTGAGATATGGAGTACTACTCATTATCTTCGCCCTCCACTCTACCATCAACAAGGATATCATCGTTTTGACCTTCATCTCCATCTCCTTGCTTTCCCTTACCCGCCACCCTTCCATCCATCAACAAGTAAGTTCTCCGCCAGCTGAACGACATCTTGATCTGATTATTGCGTTCATTTACCTCTGTTTTCAGAATGTGAGACGTATTTCTCAAGTCCAATCGTGAACCTTATTTAACCTGTCACTCCATTGCTAAAGTGAAGCGTCGACATCACGGTATGTATCACTGTTACACCAAATATTGTGACTCACTAGGCTGACCTTAGCTTCAGAAGCACTCTATAGGGAGACTGCGTACTATATTCAGAACCATCTTCCTATCCGACTCCTCCAACTATCGGGCATGGCATTAGTGGACCGGGCGGTGTTACAGGAACAAATTGGTGAGAAGATCGCCAAAGAATCCTTTCTTTGTCAAGAGTGGAACTGTGTCTGCATCGCAAAAGTCAAGGATGAGCTAAAATACTCCATCCTCTCGCATAGATGGGGCTTCCCAGAACTCACATTCAGTGAATTTGGCAAGCTCCATGAGCAGGTGATTCAGTCCACCCCACCATCGTTTGATGCGACTGTAGCAAGGATGGAGCAGCTCTGGGGCACCACACGATTCAAACCTAGCCTCGACAAGCTAGTCCATTTTCGAGAAGTGTCCGCTCAAAGGCAATGCAAATATGGCTGGGTTGACACGATCTGCATCAACAAAGAGAGTAGTGCAGAGCTTGATGAGTCCATACGATCGATGTATGCGTGGTACAGGGACTCGCATATTTGCATCATCCATCTTAGCCAGACACGATATCACTTCGATATGAGGCGTGATGCATGGTTCACTAGAGGATGGACGCTTCAAGAGCTCCTGGCACCCAAACGAATCAAATTTTTCTCGTCATCGTGGAAAGAAATAACTCGCCGAGAGAACGACAAAGATTTAGCCAGTGCAGAGCAGGAGGCAGCAAAGAAAGGGCAAGATAAGCCTTCTCTGTGGTCAGCAATCAGCGATATCACGGGGATTCCGATCGATGATCTACTCGACTTCAAACCAGGACTATACGAGATTGGGAAACGGATGAACTGGGCATCGAGGAGAACAACGACACGAGTGGAAGATATGGCCTATTGCCTGATCGGTATATTTCGCGTGAACCTTTCGATATCGTATGGCGAAAAGGAAGGCGCATTCTATCGACTACAAGCGGAGATCATGCAGAATTGCGACGACAAAAGCCTGTTCGATTGGAACGGAGAAGCGTCGGCTTACAATAGCTTGTTCGCGGCGTCGCCTGAGTGCTTTTCTCAGACTTCGGATCCCTTTACCTATAATAAACCTCCCACCCACCCCGATCAGAGTTTCACTTCGAAAGTCAATTTCGAACGACGCATGTCGCACATACTTTACCACAAATCTGAGGTCCCAAGTTTGCAAGTTTGGCAAAATCCAAGAGCGACAGCATTCACAATCCTTGGACGTTCGTTCAGACGTGGGGAATACGTGCTGATGCTATTTGAGCTAGTTGGTGGTCATCAACACTACAAGCGACTGGAAGTGATCAGAACGATGATCGAAAGTCAACTTCCGGTGAAGAATCTCAGTGAAATTTTGATCAAATAGTACGTATGTACATGGGTGTAGCGTCTACATAGTCTCTGATCTAGCTATAGGGATCGTTGGTACGAGAGGAATACCAAGGAACACATCCAAACCAATCAACTTGAACCCTCTGTCTCGCTTCCAAGCTTCCGTTTGACGTACTTATATTGTGTAACCAATTGACGTCACAAATATGCAATCTACTTTTGTGTGCTATATCCGAGTTTTGTTTTTTGGGCTTGAACGGCGTAATCATCGACATGAGGGGCCTTGCCTCCAAACGCCTTGAACGACCTGATTTCCTGGAATATGTGCCGGAAACGACTTGATATGCTTCTCTTTTCCTCAGCGTGTACTACAGCGAAGGAAGCAATTGAAAGCCAAGGCTAAGTCGCCCGTTCAGGTCGATAACCTATCTATACTCGTTAAACGGATGAATAAGTGCCTATATACGACCTTGTACGGATCAAGTGTCGCCCAGTCAGTCCTGATTCTTCTTGGAGTGATAGCCCTGGCTTGTTTTTTAGGATGTACGGCACCCCTGCAGCGTCTATTCCCTCCTAAAGGCCGGTACGAGAATCCTCAAATGAGTAAAGAGAGGTTCTAGGAAAGAGAGGAATGGGGAAGCATGAGAAGCTATGCGGTCCCTCTGCCTGCTGGTAGCTGACAGGACCGAACCAGACGAGATGAGACAGTCCTTTCAGAGAAGGATAGAGCAAGGCAAGGCCAGGAACGATATGGTAGGCGCTTGAGGCGTTGGAAAAGAAGCAGCAGGCAAAGATGATAGATGATACATTGTGGCGCCGGAGCTAAACAACAGCTGTGCATGATAATGTTGGAATGGACGCTCGATAAGAGGATAAGGCAGCAGGGATGAAAAAGTGAGAGGAAACGAAGATGGTTCATCCACCCGTCCGCCAGTCTCTCGACATATTGTGTCGTCGTCGTCATCGAACGTTGGTGTATGGAAATATCCGTAGAATCTCCTTGTCGTCGTTGAATAAACTGAGGTAATAAGATTGACGATCAGGAAAGACGAAGTTCGGTTGCTGTTGCTATTGCTATTGCTGTTATCTCCCTTGTTTTTTGTCAGTCCGACCTGTCACAAGCCAGGTAGGGTCGAAAGAGATCGAAAGAGAAAGAGAGCTAACCAAAAAAAGGTCACACCACCCACGTTTGATCTATTATGCGGACCAAATCTTGGATCCTAGACGTTTTTTGAGGTGAAGATAGGGTGGAGAAACAATCAAAAGTCGAGTCCGTGCGTAGTGGGCGATCAATAGACGTCAAAGGAAGAGGGGATGGCGAGCCTGCCCGAATCGAGCCCCTCCTAGGCGCACATCCATGGATCCTTCCGTTGTGTTCATTAGGAAGTATAGCCACCACACCTCCCCTGCGATAGAGAGCGTGAGTATGTTACTTATTATGGATATGAGCGATAAATATAGTACAGACTTTGGTAGGGATATGGAAAGGTCAAACCAAGGACGAGGTCGAGGGTGAGAGAGAGAGCTTGAGATACGTAAAGCGGCCAAGCAAAGGGCGGAGTTCGGCCAACTCCAAGAGGGCCAACTCGAATTAGATGGTTGAGTATAGTCGGGGTACGGAGGAGTTGACGGGAAATATAGATTTGGAAGACGAAGGTACTAATGAGCAGATGGGAAGGTAGTCAGCAAGTGGGTTCTGGGATGCTCGACCCTCGACCCTTCATCTCACGCGCATTTCCTTCATTTTATGATCATCTAGGTCGACGTTTATTAGTTTAGCCATACTTGAAACTCGAAAAATTGCAACAATTCATGGAGTGTAGGAGCGAAAGAGTTGGTTCGGATACGGAGTGGTGATAGATTGATGTCGAGACGGTGGCCTAAGTATTCCTTATGACCAGATACTCCAGAATCTTGAGCGCGGAAAGGCTCGCATTTCTTTCTCCAGGTAGATTGGAAAATCCCCGGGAGCCCGGTTGACGATAGTGTGTTATTGTTTAGCGACGAAGGCCATTAGGATGATGACAAAGAAGAATCTACGTTGAGAGATCGAGACAAAGGTACGAAGACGAAGGCCGTAAAACAAAATGTGCTCGAAGTCAGACTCGACAGAGCTCGCAACCGACAGAGCCGAGCCGTCCGGATCGAGCAAGCCCAGTTATCGAGGTGAGACTCCCTCCTAAATTCATTTCGATACTTCCCAATTGTAGCGACTTGTATTCTCTTTCCTACATCTACGTATACCGACGCAAGGCGCTTCTCCACGTC
Source organism: Serendipita sp. 398 (assembly GCA_019623675.1). Lineage (NCBI taxonomy): Eukaryota > Fungi > Basidiomycota > Agaricomycetes > Sebacinales > Serendipitaceae > Serendipita > Serendipita sp. 398. Next base: position 9,334 of record WSTN01000262.1, on the reverse strand, counting down.
TATTCTGACAAACCCATTTGCGTAGTTTTGAGAGATTAAGTGCATAAGAAATCAAATTTGTCGTCTCGAACGGCTCCTCCCCACTATACATAGCTGCCATTGGTGATGGTCGACGTGCACTTAATGCGCATTATTTAGGACCCGGCGAAGTCCAATCATACCGACTTCAGTTTTTCGGTAAATACCACTATTAATAATAGTTTTGCCACTGCCAACGGCTGATATGACCGTATCGATAGAGGCTGGATCTGACAAGGAGTGGGTAGCAAACCTTGACCCTTACCGCAACCTTTACAAATATACAGTACCAAGTCTATGGCCTCCAGCAATGATCAATATGTTTGTTAGCTTCAATAAAAAGCTGTATAATCGACTGATATCACTGCACTCCCGTACTATCAGACTGCCACCGAAGAGGATGAAGAACTATTTGTAAGCAGATACACAGACCGAGAGAGATTGTACTAAAATATATATAACGACGATTTACGATTAGTGGGTACGCAAGGATTGTAGTTACAGTGAAAATAGACCAAAGGCACTTGATTAACACAATGACGTGCTTTTGATGTACTCAGAATGTATGTAATCGACTTGGTTGAGAATAATGCGTTTGCTGATCACGAGTACCCTGCTTGTTGGCGCTGAGCAGGCAGTACGTGGTTGATTCGAGTGGTGGAAGAGCTCTCTACTGATCATTTCCAATCTTCACTCGGCCATCAGGATGTACGTGGTTGATTTGAGTGGTGGAAGAGTTCTTGATCATCTCCGATCCTCACTCGGTCACCAGAGAGTACGTGGTCGATTGGAGTGGTGAAAGGATTCTCTACTGATCGTTTCTGATCCTCACTCGGTCATCAGGTAGTACGTGGTTGAACCAGGTGGTGAAAGAATTCTCTAATGATCATTTCTGATCCTCACTCGGTCATCAGGATGTACGTGTTCGATTGGAGTGGCGGAAGAGCTCTCTACTGATCGTTTCTGAATCCCATTCGGTCATCAGATGGTATGTGGTCAATTGGAGTGGTGGAAGAGTTTTCTACCGATCATTTCCGATCTTTACTCGGTCATCAGGATGTACGTGGTCGATTCGAAGGGTAGAAGAGTCCTTTACTGATCATTTCCGGTCCTCACACGGTCCTCAGGAAGTACGTGCTCAATTTGAGTGGTGGAAGAGTCTTCTACTGATCAATTCCGATCCTCACTCGGTCATCAGTTTGTACGTGCTCAATTTGAGTGGTGAAAGAGTTCTCTATTGATCATCTCCGATCCTCACTCGGTCATCAGAGAGTACGTAGTCGATTCGAGTGGTAGAAAAGTTCCCTATCGATCATTTACGATCCTCACTCGGTCATCAGTTTGTACGTGCTCGATTTGAGCGGTGAAAGAGTGCTCTACTCATCATTTCCAATCCCCATTCGGTCATCAGGTGGTACGTGGTCGATTCGAGTGGTGGAGGAGTTTTTTCATTGATTATTTCCGATTTTCATTCGGTCATCAGGATGTACGTGCTCAATTCGAGTGGTAGAAGAGTTCCCTACTGATCGTTTTCGATCCTTATTCGGTCATCAGCTGGTACGTGGTCGATTCGAGTGGTGGAGGAGCTCTTCACTGATCAATTTCCGGTCCTCATTCGGTCATCAGGATGTACGTGCTCAATTCGAGTGGTAGAAGAGTTCCCTACTGATCGTTTTCGATCCTTATTCGGTCATCAGATAGTATGTGGTCGATTCAGATGGTGGAAGAACTTCCTACTGATCATATCCGATCCTCACTCGGTCATCAGTTTGTACGTAGTCGATCTGATCGGTGGAAGGGTTCTCTATTGATCGGTTCCGATCCTCACTCGGTCTTCAGAGAGTACGCGGTCGATTCGAGTGGTGGAAGAGCTCTTTACTGATCATTTCCGGTCCTCATTCGGTCATCAGGATGTACGTGCTCAATTCGAGTGGTGGAAGAGTTCCCTACTGATCATTTCCAATACTCACTCGGTCGTCAGTTTGTACGTGCTCGGCTTGAGCTGTGGAAGAGTTCTCTATTCATTATTTTCGATCCCCATTCGGTCATCAGAAAGTACGTGGTCGATTCGAGGGTGGAAGAGTTCTCTGCTGATCGGTTACGATCCCCACTCGGTCATCAGATAGTAAGTGGTTGATTGGAGTGGTGGAAGAATGCTTTACTCATTGTCTCGATACTCACTCCCTCATCCTCATGTACGCTGCCCGTTTGAGATATGGAGTACTACTCATTATCTTCGCCTTCCACTCTACCATCAACAAGGATATCACCCTTTTGACCTTCATCTCCATCTCCTTGCTTTCCCTTACCCACCACCCTTCCATCCATCAACAAGTAAGTAATCCGTCGGCTGAACAAGATTTTGATCTGGTTATTCTGCTCATTTACATCTGTTTTCAGAATGTGAGACGTATTTCTCAAGTCCAATCGTGAACCTTATTTGACCTGTCACCCCATTGCCAAAGTGAAGCGTCAACATAATGGTATGTATCACTGTTACACCAAATATTGTGACTCACTAGGCTGACCTCAGCTTCAGAAGCACTCTATAGGAATATTGCGTACTATCTTCAGAACCATCTTCCTATCCGACTCCTCCAACTATCGGACATGGTACTAGTGGACCGGGCGGTGTTACAGGAACAGATTGGTGACAAGGTCACCAAAGGATCCTTTTTCTGTAAAGAATCGAGCTGTGTCTGCATCGCAAAAGTCAAGGACGAGCTAAAATACTCCATCCTCTCGCATAGATGGGGCTTCCCAGAACTCACATTCAGTGAATTTGGCAAACTCCATGAGCCGGCGATTCAGTCCACCCCACCATCACTCAATGCGACTGTCGCAAAGATGGAGCAGCTCTGGGGCACCACACGATTCAAACCTAGCCTCGACAAGCTGCTCCATTTTCGAGAAGTGTCCGCTGAGAGGCAATGCAAATATGGCTGGGTTGACACGATCTGCATCAACAAAGAGAGTAGTGCAGAGCTTGATGAGTCGATACGATCGATGTATGCGTGGTACAGGGACTCGCATATTTGCATCATCCATCTTAGCCAGACGCGATATCACTTCCATATGAGGGGTGATGCGTGGTTCACTAGGGGATGGACGCTTCAAGAGCTCCTAGCACCCAAACAAATCAAGTTTTTCTCATCATCATGGAAAGAAATAACTCGCCGAAAGAACGACAAGGATCTCTCCGATGAGGAGCAAGAGGCAGCAAAGAAAGGGCAAGATAAGCCTCCTCTGTGGTCAGCAATCAGCGAGGTTACAGGGATTCCGATCGATGATCTACTCGACTTCAAACCAGGACTATACGAGATTGGGAAACGGATGAACTGGGCATCGAGGAGAACAACGACACGAGTGGAAGATATGGCATATTGCCTGATCGGCATATTTCGCGTCAACCTATCTATTTCGTATGGCGAAAAGGAGGGCGCATTCTATCGACTGCAGGCGGAGATCATGCAGAATAGCAATGATCAGAGCCTGTTCGATTGGCGAGGGCGAGTGTCGGCTTACAATAGCATGTTCGCGGCGTCCCCAGAGTGCTTTTCTAGGCCATTGGGGTTCCTTACCAACAATAGACCTCCCGCCAACGCTGCTCAGAATTCCAGTGGGGCGGTGAATTTCGAACGACACGTATCGCGAATACTTTATTACAAATCTGAATTCCCTAATTGGAGTGGATGGCGGGGTTCAAGTGCGACCGCATTCACGATTCTTGCACCCTTGTCCACGGCTGGGAAATACGGCGTGTTGCTACTGAAGCAGGTCGGCGTTCATCAGCATTACAAGTGCTTAAAAATAGTCGAAGACGCAATTGGGGGTGAACTCCCGGCAAGAACTCCAAGTGAAATCTTGATCAAATAATGGGTATGTCTATGACTGTATGATCTACGTAGTTCCTGATCTAGCTATAGGCATCGTTGGTACGAGAGGAATACCATCAAGGAACACATCCAAGCCAATCAACTTGAACCCCCATGTCTCGCGTGTCCAAGCTTCCGTTTGACGTACTTACATTGTGTGACCAATTGACTTCACAAATATGCATTCTACCTTTTTGTGTGCTATATCCGGGTTTTGTTTTTTTGGGCTTGAACAGCGTAATCATCATGAGGGATTTGACTCCAAACGCCTTGTCGGACAACCTGAGTTCCTGCAATACATATTGGAAACGGCTCGATAGATTTCTCTTTCCCTCAGTAACACACTACAGCGAAGGAAGATAAATAAGTGCCGACTTATGATCTACTGCTGGTCAATCATCTGCTGGTTTGACCAAACGTACAGTCTACATTGGTCATCTTGATTCTTCTTGACTAATTCTTGGAAGTGACGGCTTGGTTTTTGGGGATATACAGCACCCCTGTAGCGTCTATCCTTTTCCAATAGTTGGAACGAGAATCGTCAAAACGGGCAAGGAAAAAGGAAAAAAAGGGGGGAATCCTAGAAAAGAGAAAGGGGGAGGAAGAAAGAGGAAAAGGACGAGATGCTGTTTTGGGAGTAGGAGGGTCGATATGCATGTTTACTGTATATGCAGGGATGAACGAAATAGGTAGGTGGGAGTGAGTTTCCTGAGGCGTGAAAGAAGTAAGGAAGTAAGGGAGTATGCAAGGATGATAGATTGTGGCGCCGGGCCCGGGCGAAACCGCAGCTGTGCATGACAGCACTGGGTTTGGGTTGGGGGGGGGGGGGGGGGGGCTCGGTTGATAAGAGAATAAGGGCGGGATGAACAAGGGGGAGAGGGAACGAAGATGTGTGACTGACGAAAAAAATAGCAAACCCGGGCGGTTG
>WSTN01000261.1:6369-16406 GCA_019623675.1 Serendipita sp. 398 | reverse complement strand
GTACATTCTAATTCAAATGTCCCTATCTTCGATATCATCTTTCACAAAATCCTTCCACCCGCCCCTATCAAGACGCAGTGACACCTCTTCGAGGGGCACAGATGCAGCCTCCCTCATAGCCACAAAGTTACTTGCCGCCATCCACAGGTCCTCTTCATTCAACCTTGCTTTACACCCGTTCATATCTCCAACGAACATACGCAACTTACGAGCGGGGATCCACCAAGTCTCCTTCGACTTTGCATTCTGCGCACTCTTCGTCGTCTTCTTCGTCTTGGAGGTTGTAACGCGTTTCTCTGGCAGAAGGCTGTTGAACAGGTCGGAGTTGATCATCGTCCGTATCATGTATAGCTCTTCACAGTTGGTCATCTCCTGTAAGACCTTCGCCAAAATTTTGGAATTGACCGTACTATCGATGAGTTTGAAAACCACAGGGTTGATGGTAGGGTTCCAGTTTTTAATCCAAACTCGTCGCATGCCGGTTGTGACTTCGCCCTTCCCTCCAGCGGCTTTGAGTTTGAGAGTATGTAAAGCCGGTACATTGAAACACGTAAGGAACTTTCCCGAACTACCGGTGTATGATAGATATACGAGATGTGGAAGGTAAAGGTCCTCATAGTCGGATTCCATATATGGTTTGATTGTGAGGTGCGTCAAGTTTGGGCACACAATTGGCCAAACGGGTGGCACATTCCAGAGTTCGAGACGTTCAAGACGTGTCATCGTCGTTTTGAAAGATTTATTGAGGTTCGAACCATGAATAGTCAAGGCAGTGAGTGAATGGCTAGTACTGAGGAGGGATTGCACGCTCTGGGCGTCCGAACCATACTCTCCCACAATACTTAGTTCCTCTACGTGTGAGAGCTTGTCCTTCAATGAGAGGACTTCTGAACAAGGACCAATCAGGGACCGCAGGTCTCCCACCTCCTGTGCAATCCGTTTGAAGAGCTCTGGGAACACCCGATTAACTTCGATTTCTTTCAGAGAGCGAAAATCGAATTCGTCAAAAGCGTCATCTGGCCGAAAGTATTCAGCGGTCTGAATACGAAGTGATCGTAATCGCGGCCGCAACAATTGTCGTTTAACTACTGCAATCAGATTCCGCATTTCTTCGTCTGAGTATAGGCTGGAGTCACGATTCCACTCGTTGTAGCCCATGAGGATCCATAAGTCCAGGGGTGCTGAACCTACACGTTGCAATGCCCGTATGAGTTGACTAGATTTAGAGCACACTTCATATCCTTCTGACACCCTCAGCCGACTCTTACTTTTTTTCTCCTTCCGACTCACAGTAATGAGCTTGATACGAGTCCAGAGGGAAGGTGTGGTAAGAGCTGCAAGTCTCCAGGTCCTGCATACGTGCATCAACGTCCATGTCGATTGGCTGTGCTCGATTGTATGAATGAGGAAGATCATAGAGAGTACCTCCTGAGGTACACGACGAATTGGGGATATGGATGCCTGTCTTTCGAGCAGAAGCTTTTCAGAGGCTTCCAAACGATCCCGGATCTGAATTAGAACTTTCTTTTGCTTTGCATACTCCGCTCTGATGCTTGCGCAATTATTGGTCTGTTCTGCGATGAACTTTTTTGCTTCGGCTATTTGGGCAGGAGTAGGGAGGGGTATGAATTTGTCGCTGGGTTCATAGGATGTAGGGAGACTTTCCTGCAGAGAATGAGGCGAGTTTCATCATCGGTTAAGCTGAGAAACTTACAAGGTCAGCCTCATCGGCAGAAGTATCAGAATTCTCGGACTCAGTCCCCTCAAATGCATCAGAAACTTCTTCTTTATCCGATGATACGATATCTGCGTAGGACTTGGGAGCAGTAACCCTTCGTGGACGAGACATTCTCGATTATCTCCGAAATCTTGCTGGTTCTCGTGGCGGTCAAGAAAAGAGGTACTCTACCCAACGAAATCGGTAGAATTTGTTACAAGGGCGAGTTGGCTTCGCCCAGTAAGCAATGAAGCCTTTGTCCTTTGTCGAGGCCGACACCAAGTTACTCTTCACCACCGAGTGAAGGAAGACATGTTCCGGCGCGTGAACAAAATGAATGCCGACCAATCCGGGATAAGTAGTTGCAAAGAAAATAGTAGTGGAACGCTACTGATCGTACTAGTGGCGTTGCGAGACGGATCTCTCCCGTGCTAGAATAACGGGCGCCGAGCCACTAGGAGTCTTCTTAGACCTTACCGTCGCCGTCTCGGGTATGGACTTTGGGATTATTTACCATATCGAAAACGCTCCTCAATTCTGGGCCGGTATATAAACTTTTCTTACTCGTGATTGAGTAAATGCTAAACGTTCATCGCGATAACAGAGCTTGAGGAAGTCTTGGCTGTTGATTCAAAATCACAACTCAGTAGAATTGATAACGCTCTGAAGACCTTCGTGTCAATATGCTCACAATATCACCGTATGTGGTCGCCGTAGGACCCTTTCCGACACAGGCACTAACGCTGGGCTCCTTCAGAGCTGTACCTGCAGACAAGTTTACAACTGGAACACGCTTGCTCGCTGCTGTTAGAATCAGACATATTTTCATGGCACTCTGAACGTCTCAGCGAGATTTTGTTATCCGTTGCAGCAAACGACGCGAATCCGCATTGCGAACTGATTGTTTATTCGACGCTACTAATGTACGGACGAAAAAATCCTACCTTCATGAGATCGAAGCAGAAATGGGGGGCGATTTTCCCCATCATAATGGACCACGTGCTAGTCGAAATGGACGATGACTTTGGGGGAAACGTCGATTTGGGACGGGGGTTGGCTGCTGCAAGCGGAATAGGTGTTCCTATAGAAGCAAGACTTCGTTCATTGGCAATTGGTATTCTATACGAGGCATGTCGAGTTCAAAAGTTTGACTCTCAAGAGCTTCGTGAGTACGAATACACTTGCATCTCCTTTGCTAACGGCCTAAAGAGATGTTCAACAATAATTTTATCGAAAGCCTCTTTGATTTGGTCGAGTTGACTCGGAATGTGGACGACGAGTCCCTCAACTATTCAGTGATCAAGTTAATCGTAAGTATCTTAATAATGCGTTATGAGGCACATATATATTCTCGTTCTCATCTAGGTCGCTCTCAACGAACAATTTATGGTGGCATCATCATCTCAGACGACAGATCCAACATCGGGTCGACGGAAAAAGGAACGAACAGGCTCGAACAGAATAATAGACGTTCTCACTCGGAGAGTTAATTCCAGCAAGACATTTGGGGAGAATATCATCTTTATGTTGAATCGCGCAAACGATACAGAGGAGGACCTCGTCATGCAACTATTGCTGCTGAAGACCCTTTACCTCCTCTTTACTACTCCCGGAACGCAAAGATACTTCTATACCAATGACTTAAGGGTACTGGTTGATGTTTTTTTGAGAGAGTTGGTGGATCTACCTGAGGAGAGCGAAGCCCTGAGGCACACTTATCTTCGCGTCCTCAATCCTCTACTCACGAACACTCAGCTCCGAGAGGCGCCATATAAAACGCACCTCGTCCGGCGGACTCTCGAGGGATTAATATCCCCCACAAATATGCAAGAAGTCACCCCTACGACGCGGCGATTGGTGGAACGCTGTCTGGGCGCGGAATGGTGTCGGGATTTACCTCCCGACACTGGCATGGCATTTCCTCCTACTGGAACGAAACCAAATATCCCTCCTCATCTACAAGCTATGGGACTATCGCCCTTAGCATCATTGCACTCTCACTCCGCGACACACCTTCCGTCGGATTCTCGTCCGGAAGATGACATGCTAGAACCACCGCAGCCTGCATTCAAATTTAAAACCTTGCACAAATCCATGAGTGCTGAGGTTCTCCCACCCACAGGCCCAGGACAAATCTCAAAAGTCGACTCGATCAATAAAGGAGGCCAATCAGTTCTGAAATCTTCCTCGGCGATTCAAAGCTCAGCTCCGACTGCCAATGGCCCACAACATAATTCAAAGGATAGAAATCTAACCGCGTCCAGGAAATCATTTGTGTCCTCGTCAGGAGACGATGTGGAGGCTTCCATGGAGATCTATCGAACCCACGTCCCCGCTCACAGTATACCGGATAGTAAAAATTCGGTCAATAACGCACGGAGGCCGTCCTTAGGAAATGCCGATCTTCCTAGGCCCCGTAAACCACCACCACCCGTACCAACACTTGATCGCAACAGCCTGGATTCGAGGCGACCATTTCACAAGCCGAAGGACATCCCGCCGCTTATTCACAGAAGAGAGCCTCCAGCAATACCAAGTAAGTCCAAGAAACCGAAGTCCAATGGAGCCATATCAGATTCTCCCTTGTCCAAACTTGCATTTTCCGCCACAACAGTAGCTAGATGATATCAGTACTATTTTGTTCTCTCTCCCATTAATTCTGGTGTATATATATACAATTCTGTTAAATAGCAAATTTATCAGAATTGTGGCACAATTTATGGAGCAGAGTGGTGAAGCCCAAGCTTTGATTCGTCAATCGCAAACCGTCCGACTCAACGTAACATAGGAGCAGCCTGTTGGCCGGGCAAAGATGCTCCGTATTGTCTCAACGACAGGAGTAGCAGCTCCAGTGAAAAATTGTGCTCAAAGAGCGGTCCATGGCTCCGCTGTTGCGTCCAGCTCGAGGCTTGCCTCAGGTTTGTCCAGCATAAACGGATCCAGTTGCGCTAACTCTGATTGACACTTACCAAATCAGGAGGGATTCGTCGCTCTTTTGCGTCATCCACTGTACGGAAAGCCGCCCCAGATATTACTTTAACCGTCGATGGCAAAGAAGTCACTGTTCCAGCTGGTAAGCTCGAGGACGGCTAAATCCCCCCAAATGAAGCTCATCTAATTATTCTTAGGCTCCGCGCTCATTCAGGCCTGTGAAGCAGCTGGTTCACCCATTCCACGGTTCGCCGTCTGCAAATTCGACCTCACTTAAAGTCTCATTTTGTCTAGATTCTGTTATCACGATCGACTCGCAATCGCTGGGAACTGTCGGTCAGTACATTATCTACTCGAAAATGATTAGTGGTCTCTGACGAATTCTCAAGAATGTGCCTTGTCGAAGTCGCCAAGTCACCAAAACCTGTTGCTTCCTGGTATGACATTGATTAAGAATCACCTTTTAAGAGATTTTAAACTTATATTTATCCCAGTGCGATGCCTGCGATGCCTGGCGCAGTGGTTTTCACAAACACTCCACTGGTTCACGAAGCCCGGTATGTATGCTTCAGTCGGCCGGGAGCATCGTGCTTACGAATGTTCTACAGTGAAGGTGTCATGGAGTTTCTTCTCGCCAATCATCCGTTAGACTGCCCTATCTGTGACCAAGGTGGCGAATGCGACCTTCAGGACCAATCGATGCGTTATGGCTCAGATCGCACGCGGTTCCACGAAATAGCCGGGAAAAGAGCCGTCGAGAACAAAGATTTAGGACCGCTTGTCAAGACGGTGATGACCCGCTGCATTCAGTGCACTCGCTGCGTTCGATTTGCAAATGAGGTCGCGGGAGTCGAGGAATTAGGCACCACTGGTCGTGGAAATGACATGCAGATCGGGATGTATGTAGAGAAGGTGATGGATTCAGAGCTTTCAGGCAACGTTGTTGACTTATGTCCTGTCGGAGCTTTGACTTCCAAGCCTTACGCATTCCATTCCCGGCCTTGGGAACTGAAGAATACGGAGTCCGTAGATGTGATGGATGCAGTTGGCTCGAACATTCGTATTGACTCCAGAGGCGTCGTCGTTATGCGCGTTCAACCACGGACAAATGACGACGTGAACGAGGAGTGGATCAACGACAAAACCAGATATTCTTATGACGGCCTTCGATTCCAGAGACTCGACACACCACTCATCAAGAGAGGGGACCGCTTCGAACCAGCCACTTGGGAGGAAGCACTTCATGCAGTCGCTACAGGACTGATGAATAGCGGGGCAAAAGGCGACGAAATCAAGGCCATTGCTGGAAATTTTGCAGACACAGAGACTTTGGTGGCCACGAAAGACTTTATCAATCGCCTTGGTTCGGATAACCTCGCATTAGACTCTACTCGTGGCAACGCAGCTCCCCTTCACGGCGTGGATGTCCGTTCCAACTATCTCTTCAACTCGAGCATCCCTGGGTTGGACGAAGCCGACGTGATTTTACTTATTGGAACAAACCCAAGACACGAAGCGGCCGTCATGAACTCTCGGATCCGTCGAAGCTGGCTACATACCGGTCTCGAAGTTGGCTTGATTGGGGAGAAAGTTGATACGACCTATAGCTATGATCACTTGGGTCAAGGTACACAAGCAGTCCTCGATTTCGTTGCTGGCAAAGGGGCCTTTGCCGAAAAGTTCAAGAACGCAAAGAAACCTATGATCATTGTTGGCAGTGCCATTACCGAGCATGCTGATAGTGGAGCCGTCTTCAAGGCATTATCTAAATTTGTGCAAGCTAACAAGAATAAGCTCGTAACGCCAGAATGGAACGGTTTTAACGTACTTCAAAGAGTAGGCACAATTCAGTGACTGGCCTCCTATTCTTCTTTACTAATTCCGTTTCCAGGCTGCATCGCACGCGGCTGCATACGATATTGGGTTTGTTCCATCCGCGAAGGCTGCAAGCACCAAACCGAAATTCGTTTACCTCCTAAGTGCTGACGAGGTTGATCCCAAATCGATACCGCAAGACGCTTTTGTCGTCTACCAGGGACACCATGGCGACATTGGGGCTCAATTAGCTGATGTTGTACTACCAGGGGTCGCTTATACTGAGAAAGGCAGTACTTGGGTCAACACTGAGGGTCGCACTCAACTTGGTCGTGCTGCTGTTTCCGCCCCGGGTGCGTCCAGAGAGGATTGGAAGATTATCCGGTGCGTACATGTCCTCTACTACAGCTCCCCGTAATTGAGCTGTCTATTTCCAGTGCACTCTCGGAGTTTATTGGTGTACCTCTGCCCTATGACGATGCCATGTCTCTTAGAGACCGAATGTGGGAAATTTCACCAACACTAGTCCGATACGGAGGCCTGGAGAATACATCTCCAGAAATCGCTCTCCTCGGCCTTGCGCCCCTTGGCACGAAGACAAAAGATGTGGGAGTCTCTGGTGCGGCATTCAAAAAGCCGATTTCTAACTTTTATCAAACCGATCCTATTTCGAGAGCGTGAGTGGTTTAATTTTGTTCCGCAGTCACAGTCAACTCCTAACCGAGATCTAGCTCCGTCACCATGGCCCAATGTACAAGATCGTTTGTGGAAGGAAAGGATTTTGGAATGTCTGGTAGTGAAAAGGCGGCACAGTCCTCGTTTGGTTGACGTCTCTCAGTCTGATTGTAACTAGAATTTTACTGGCTTGTCGTGTTCCATCTGTGTCTTAAGGCAGCCTGCTTATAGCATCCGTGAGCTGACGCCGAGAGCGGGAAAGTCCGTGAGCAGTGTGGCTTTCCTTGTGAACCTAGCTGACAGTGGTCCCCCTGTCCGCCAATCATGCGAGACCTGAGCATGAGGTACGATGAACCTGTGAAGAGGCACGATGGTAACGGCGGCCCGAATAAATCGAATGCTTAATTCACAAGCCCTTATTATCGCGGGCTCTCCTCGTATGACCAGAACATACTGGGAACAGCCCTTGAACACTGGCTACATCCTTTATTTGACCTCTATGTCCTCCGCTGCTGCTGCTGAGGCGGCGTTGCAGCAGCTGGGGGTTACACGGGACCAGGCCGTCGAGTTCCACCGCCTTTCCATACAAGGGAATCGCGTTAGCCGTCTTGAACTCTGTCGGAATTTTGATTTCATGGCTAATCCTACACTTTCAGCTTCTTCATGCTTCTCTTACCCTTCTGGTTTATGATTTTTGTCTCACTTTGTTCGTTTTGGCACCACTTGAGAAGAGGAGAGAGATTTACCCGTTCCTCTACAGTGCACAAGAGGTCAAATATGTCTGGACACAGGGAGAGCGAATATCTATTGCTAAATTATTGTTTTTCTTAGTAAGCTCCCTGATCCCAACTGCTAATTTCGATGGCTCAACTGTGCTAGAACCGCTACTGGCCTATAGCAAATTATATTGTCCGAACATGGGTACTAAATCAAAAGGTCTTAACACGATACGTATGTTATTCTATATCTACCCTCAAGGTTGCTAATGATCAGCTTAGATGTTGGTTTGAACTGTATATTATGTGACAACCTGATCTCAATCTCTGGCAGATGCGATAGAATCCTGGGATTTACAGGCTGGAGTAGTGTTGTAAGTATTAGAGCTTTCGTACAGCTCCTGTATTAGAGCTTTCGTACATCTCCAGGAGCTGTTAACTTATTACGAACCACAGATTAATTTTGCCATCGTCGAAATAGTCTTGATGCTCAGAGTCTGGGCGCTCTACGAACGATCTAGAAAAATTGGAATCGCACTCTCCCTACTTTTTGTCGTTGGTTTGTCTGCGAGTTTTGCTTTACGCAAGAGTGATCCTGGGGTACGAAATCAGTTATAAATATGGACCAATCTGATGTTTGAGTTCCTATAGAGGATCAAATTTGCCCCTACGTGTATGTCGTTGATTTGCATCTGCGTCTTTTTGCTGATTGGTCTACCCAAAGTTCCGGACAGCCTCACAGTGTGCAGCCGATCTTCACCAAACGAGTACTTCTTCTTGTATGGGATAGGATTGATCATCGAGGTATGTTAAGTATTCATTACATTGACGCTGTCTCATCGCTTTCTCAGACCACTATCTTTGTCCTGTTGGTCAAGAGAGCGTGGCCTCATGTGGCTGGGCCGTTGAAAACTCCTGTGGTTAACGCCCTGTTGACCCAGTAAGTCCGATTAATTCACGTCTTCTCAGTATTGATATGACTGAAGAGGAACTGCGTACTATGTTGCTGTACTCTGTACATACATTTTGTCGCGTGTCTCTTTAGTGGCTTACCTGATTTCTAGTGACCCTCATTGTCGTTATTGTATCAACCTTTGTGGAAGAGGCATGTTTATTCATTTGTGATTTCTGAACCAAATCTGACTCTATTGTAGATGTTTCGACCAATCGCGGATTCAAAGTTTGTCTCTCCTCAAACAAGAGTCTCAATTGCACTAAACCTCCTGTAGCTTGATCGTTGTGGCCACATCAATCGCGTGCAATCGGCTTATCCTGTCCTTTCGTGGATTCTACTTCAAACAATATGCACGAGCCACTACACTAAATACCACGGCGCCATCTGCTACACGTAGGTTGGGTCCTAATTCTAGACCAACTACCGCACTAAAACGGTCCTTTGGACACCTCGATACAGGGGTTGAAGCAGTACCTCTCAAAAATCTACGCACTACTCGGAAGACATCTAAGTCCGCTGCGATTCCAACGTTTAATCGTGAAGAAAACCGTGACACATGGACAGAAGACGATTTCGGAGCTCTTCCGACGTCACGGACAGACAATAAGTATCCGTAGATTGTACTTGTAAGAGATGCACATTTCACATGAACACTACATACTGGGAGCCATAATTATGCCCTATTAGAATGGCAGTAATACGTCACAGAAAGAAAAATCCAACCAAGAAAGCATTAGAGAAGAGAATCATATGAACATCCAAGAAACAGACATGAATGAGAAAACTGACTAAAGCACAGAAACGGTATAAATCTTGCTATTTCCTATCTCCATCGAAGAACGCCAGCAAGTCTCCAAAGTTGGCCTTGCTTCCCCTGGCCACTGGTAACTTTGGAGGTCCGACTTCTTTCTCCTTCTTCCGCAACAATAGTGGATCCACAAACTTGTTGCTCGTACTTCCAGTCGCACTGGCGCTAGTTCCCGGCCGTACGGCTCCGAATTCCCCTTCTCTTATGTCTCCACTTCGCCTTCGAGGGCGCAGAGGTGGAGTATCCTCAAGGCCCTGTGAGATAGAACCCCAGCCTGAGGGGGCACCGTAAGCAGACTGAGCACGAACCCTAGAGGCGCTTGGAGACGCGTCTTGCGCATGTCTCATCCTGGAGGAAGAAGTCAAGGAGCCCGGTGGAGATACGCTAGCGACACGGGCGAGATCGATTGGAGTACCTCCA
>WSTN01000260.1:0-19161 GCA_019623675.1 Serendipita sp. 398 | reverse complement strand
CGAGTAATAGTGCTTTACCTTCACCGTCATCACCACCTTCCTCGTCTTCGTCCGGGCGGGCGTAATGAACGAATTTGCCGATATAGAGAGACACACACCTGGTCACATTTTATTCACGCCGTTTTTTTAAATTATTTATGCAATTAATACAACTTCGATGGATCACTTGGATGGTTAAGTAAGATCCTTTTGTTTGTTCAATTTAGTGCCTTTTTAGGTTGTCGGGGTCGGAGATCGGAGATGCGCCTTCTGTCAATAACATAGTGAGTGGGATACAGCGCTCGGACAATGTATTCAAGCTGAATATACAACAGTCTAATACTCATTCTTATTCTATGCATCATGCCGCCGCTCGTCACATCGGAAGTAACGGTTCCGCCCCCCTCGGAAAAGTGCCGCTTCCATCGCAGACGGTGCAAAAGTACCGGAAAAGATGGAAGGGAGATAGTACATAAGCAAGAAGATCTGATGGGGCCCAAAGATCAGTATTCGACTAGAACACTAGAGCACTTCGAGTGGTTGTCGGTTCCGACCTCTCGGCCACTACGCTTTGAACGACCTCTTACTTCTGTCTCATACCCTCTTACTACTTTACACAATGTCTTTACCATCAACATCAGCAGCAGCGGTCATCGCTGGTGGGATGCCGAACCACACCGACACCATCCTCAGCGGTGTCTTCATCCCCCTCTTCTTCCTCGTCGGTCTCCTGTTTCATTTCAGAACCTTTCGAGACTATGGCAAGAAATTCATCTGGAGCGGGTTATGCTTCAGTTATTGCATCGCCCGCGTCGTTGCCCTCGCATTGAGGATCGCCGTTGTCAAGGTTCGTTTCCCCAGTCGTGTTGCGTTTTGTCCTTGTATCGGCGATGGCTAACACGTATTGCTTGCACGGGTGATTAGAACCCGACGAATAAAGGGCTCAATATCGCCGCGCAGATTTTGATCTCGGCAGGCGTTGCATTACTGGTGCGTGCCGTGACCTGGCCATTCCTTATTATAACGATGATCTTACACGCCGTTGCAGTTTGTAGTCAACCTCCAAATGTCCCGTCGGTTCTACGGCCAACTCCATCCTCATCACGCCCTGCCCGTGAAACGCTTTATCACCGGTTGCGTCGTACTCGTGGTTCCCGTTATCATCATGGGTACGTTTCCCTTTTCCTTCTTCTCCTCGTATGCTTATCCAAGTAATGCTCAATTCCCCCTTTGTTGTTCGTAGTGATCACGACCGTCATTCAGTCTTTTATCACCCACAATGTCGAAATTCTACACAAGGATCGTCAGATCCGATTGGTCGCGTCCGTCTTCTTCGTGATTCTTCCGTTTATCCCCATTCCGGTCGTCCTCCTCGTTCTCTTGATGAAAGCAAGCTCACCTGGAGGGTTGGATGGCCCGACTGTCGTCGTCACCGACGATGTGGAAGGTCAACTGAGAGAAAAGCAAGTGGCAAACGGCGTTGTTGGACAGAATACGTCACTCGAAAGGATGCAAACGGGGAATACGAGTGGAGAGTTAATGGGGATCGATAGAGCTACTCTCGTCGATGGCGAAAAAGGTCAAACTGCGTCGATGAAGCAAAAATTGGCCAAGGGAACATCCAGTGTGGTCGTCGTAGGGGACTCTACCACCGAAAACAACAAAGACGTGAGGACAAAGGCGACTGTTACAACATGGATTCGTACACTGGGCGAACCAGAGAGTGGGTTCGGACCCGTGCCTGTGGGCCGCAACCAGATTCTCGAATCGGCCGCGGTAATCTTGATCCCTGCCGCTCTTTTGACATTCGAGCAGGGCGTGCGATGCGTCCAGGCGTTCTATGTCCATAAGCCTGGCAATGCTATTCCTTGGGTGAGTTTCAGGATGCGAGCTTCCTCTCGTTGATGATCGAATTTACTTACTGAATTTCTTTACATCTATTAGTATATGACAAAGGGCGCCTTTTGGGTGTGCATATTTGGGCTCGAGATCCTGTCGGTGTTGGTCTTGGGGTTGGCGACGCTACCGAGACGGTTCAGCCATTTGAAGCTCGTATAAAATCCCCGCTGTTTCTCTCCTTGGATGGTCAATAACTGGCGGCTGTGGGCATATTTACCGCGACTTAGCTTAAAGATTTAATTAATTCGGCCATCGTTAATCCTCTATGTAGGCTATAGCCAAACGCGCTATTTGTATCGTTACAACTATAGAATTCCCGTTTCTTATATACTCTTTGGTTTTGTCCTACTCTCTGTCGCGTAGAACAACGATGGCAATATGCATTGAAATTGATAGTGCTTCATTGCAAACTATTACTGTATACGACCAGAACGCTCGATGCAGAAGACATTTCTTAGTGAAGACGCTGCATCGTGATTCGATCGATTTGTCCCCTGCACTACCTCCATCTTCTCGCCCTTCGCGTTCTGATGATTCGATTGCCACCATTCACAAAACAAGTCTTAGATTTCTGCCGTAACTCCGACATGGATGATTCTATCAGAGTGTCAGTAACTTTAAAAGCGGCGACGATCAAAGTCTGCTTACTCGTCCGCAGCCTGCAACCAAGTAACGGTTTCTGGAAATACATATGCTATAGGGGGGTGTATATGAATATCACATCGAGCAGAACGGTCTCGGCATGCGAACTTACCAATACTTCGATATACGTCCTCGATCAACAAACGCCTTATCCAGTTGATGATAGGAGCACCAAATATGATAAGACGTCTTGCTATAACATGATAGTGAGGTACACTAAAGAGGGGGCATATAAGGATCAAATCAGAATAGCGAAGGGATCACGTACATATGTGTGGCGCTTCTACCAGCGGTAATGATTTCATCCACGATTGATGTAGCATCCTCTTGAGATTCAACACCTCGCAACTCAAGAACGGTGATGAGCTCTACGATGGCCGAGACGTCCACGTTGAACTTGTCACGATATCCTTTCATGTAAGTGGCACCATAGAACCCTTGGAGAATGTATTAATGAGAGCATAGGGGACAATGAGAGGAGGATTGCCTTATTTACCTGGTAGGGAGCGGACTTTGGTCACGCGGTATCGGTCTTCCTTCTCGACATGGGCGACTGGCATGATGCGAACAGTCAGAAAGACCTGAATACCGAAAATTTTAATCATTGAAAGGAGAGCTTGGGCTTCTGGTACTTACGACGACCCTCGGAAGAGTTGGCCATTGTTTCAAGAAACCGTAGAATGTATGGGGTACACCTTTGCCGGACGATAGCTTGTGAAAGATAGCCATAGTGGACATTCTCGAAAGAAGAACTTTTGTATCTCCGGTGTCCAGGTACAATTTAGACTCCTCCCGTGGGTGGGGCGTCGTTCCAGAGTTTGAGACGTAGTCTTCCTCCTCCACATCAGGCGTAGGTAAGTCTATGCTATCTTGTACGGTAACATCAAGACCATTATTTGGGGATAACCTAAGGTTGCGGCGGGTAACAGGAGATTGCAAGATAGGTTCAGTCGCCTCAGAGATGAAGTGACGAAGATTGCGCCTGTTCGCACCATCAAACTGATCCGCTAGACCCTGTGCCCAGGACCAGAAGAACATGAATGCCGTTCTATGTCCGCACGTATTGTCAACTAAATACATATGCCGTCATGTTAACACTCACGCGACGACACCGACCAACAGTGGCACCCATGCGCCATGAGGAACCTTGCGAAGTGAGGCTCCCCAGAAGAGTCCATCCAGGAAGCCAAAGAAGAGAAACCATGCGACGGCAAGAACCCATGGTAGGTGCTTGACGTACGGGATCTGAATTGTGATCAAGGTGGTCGTAACAAACATGACAGTAGCGACAGCAAAACTGACACAAAACCGTCAATATGAAAGCCTTAGGAATGCAAGGATCTAGCTCACCCATAAGCATTGGTCATCTTGGCCAAGTCTTTGAATATCAGCACAAAAACAATTGTCCCGACGCAAAGGATCCAATTGACGGATGGAATATAGATTTGTCCTTGGATGGCATCGGAGGTATATCGCATGCGTACTCTGTTTGCGAAAATTAGCAGATCCCCTGGACTGTGTTCATTACGCACGGAGGCAGACTACGTAGATTGATCACCTGTTGGAACAAAGAAAACGTTGCAGTGATGATAGCTTGTGAGGCAACGAGCTATGAGTCCTCGTCAACGCTGAAAAAGGTAACACGCTGAATTGCGTACTGTGGCCAGGATGGAAACAACATAGACAATCCTATGAATGAGACATGAGCCACCTTGTTTCACTCTTCTAACCGGGAATACTCACCAGTAGAGTGGCTTTCCCGCGCCTCCAGGAATAGACGCATAGAATACATTCGCAATGACTGCATCCCCATCGGTGATGAGTTTGGCGCCCTGACCCAGGTACGCAATGACGAGAGCAGGATAGACCAAGAAGCCAAATGATAACTGGAATAGAAACGGCTTTAGCAAGTAACGGGTGACAACTGTGACTATCAAACTTGCTTGTATCGAAAGTCTGTTGAACTGTCCGAGGCTGTAGGAAGAGACTTTAATCTTTTAGCAACAAAAAATGAAAGAAGTGCTCACTTCGCGAACATGGCCTCACAACCAGTTAGGGCGAGGAGGACACCTGCTAGCAAATCATAGTTTTTAGTTCGTACGAAGACTGGAAGAGCTGGTCAGAACCTGTCAGCGAAAGTAAATATAGGTGACGGACGCATAACAGCTCGGGATGGGTCGAATGCCCTGAAGATACCAGGATACGAAGTAATGTTGATGATACCAGTGACAAGGAGAAGGATAATCCAGATAAACGCAACTGTAAACAGTGAGAAACGAAAGTCGACGAGAGAATACAATGAAGGGATTACCTGGAGAGAAAAGATATGCGACTTTGGCAGTGCCGAACCGCTGCAGTAAGAATAATGCGACAAGGAATCCGATCGAAATTGAACCGATATTTGACGAGAGACGCGGGACGGTCAATGCGATACCGCCGACAGCAGAGGTGACCGATACGGCGGGTGTCAACATCCCGTCAGCAAAGGTGAGAGCGGTACCGAAAAGACTCTACAAAGTAGAGTCAATAGGCAGCTTCTCGCCATTTCACCTGTCAGGACGACATACCCATGCCAATAACAGCCATCTGGACTTGCCCAACAAAGTGATGGTGCTTGTCGAAGTACTGGAGGGCGTCTTCCATCCAGAATCTGTCGTCAACGCACGGTCTTCGTCATAGTTGATCGACTTGGGAGGGAAGATTCCGTGATAAAGTGCAAATGTACCTCCTTCTCCTTGTTCCGTCCCGAAGCGGAGGGCAAAGAAGACGTATTTCAAGAAGGGTAAGAGGGTCATCGCCCATATAATGGCTGATATGCCACCAATCACATCCTCCGCACTCGGAGGCGGCTGAGATGAAGGCCAGATACCGTTTAGCGTGTAAAGGGGTGAGGTGCCTACAAGAATGTTAGTGACCATTCAGATGGATTTGTTTGTCTTGATCATACCAATATCTGAGTAGATGATACCTGTATATACGAGTCAGTCGTGATACAGGTGACCTCCGAGACGAAGAGAGCTCACCAAGCGTCTGGAACGACAACGCCAGGAGAGCGGTTCCGCCGACCTTGAGAGGGCGACGAACGGCCTTTTCATCGATATCGTCGAAGTTCATTCCCAAATGTGAGACTTGACGCAAGAGAGGAAGAGAGGGACGTGGGGAAAGAAAGTCTTACGCCCTTGCAGCCTTTTATGGGTGGCGGGCCGTTTGTTGAGTTGCAAGCAGAAGACCAACCTCGTTGAAGGGCATTGGTGGACCTGATGACCTGTTCGGATCGAGTGCAGAATTAGGACATGGTATGTCTAAAGACATGAATGCACCCGTTGTGAACCCGTAAGAGCGCACAAGAGCGTCATCGGCTCCCTCGATGTACGAATGGGATCTTGCTATCCCAGCGATTTATGTTCTTCACTACTTGAAATCATGAAATCTAATGATTCAGAAGCCGATAAGCAACGATATTGTTCGTATGGATTTCATAGAATTGTTTGAGTCTTGCGCTTTTACATAACCCAAATCAGGAGCGTCCAGCCGTCTTGCATTGCAAAAAAATTGAGAAGCTTTCGGTAATTATGATAAGAGTTTGAGCAAGGAGCTGAAGCGGATGACGATATCACAGGGTTTAGAAAAAGATGGGGGGAACGAAAAGCGAAAGACGAAAGACGTAAACTCTCCGCGCAGTTCAACTGTACTCCGCCAGCTCCGCTTCGTTGGCCTCCTGAATGGTCCTCTCTTTTACTGAAAATCAACTTAAAATAGGTTACCAAAGGAGAATACGAACATAAAATCTCCTAACTCTTCAGACATTGCCCACTCTCCGGAGGGCGTAGATGGCCACGACGGAATGCATTGATATTGATGATGCTTCATTTCAGGTTGTATACATCTAGAACATTCGATTTAGTACTTTCCAACGCAGACGATGTTCCATGATTTGCTACACATCTCCCATCTTCTCGTCCTTCGCGTTCTGATAACTCCATCTCCACAGCTCCCAGATCCAATCTTAGATTTCTGCCGTAACACCGACATGTATTATCCTATCAGCGTGTTAGTAACCCGTTGGAACAGCCAATGATCAAAATCTACTTACTCGTTGGCAGACTGTAACCAAGTGACAGTTTCCGGAAAGACATACGCTATAGAGAATATATGAATATCGCAACACGTATGACAGTTTTGACGCCCAAGCTCACCAATACTTCGATATATGTCCTCGATCAATAACCGCCTTATCCAATTGATAATAGGGGCACCAAATACGACAAGGCGTCTTGATATAACATGATACCGTGGCACGCTGAAAAGGGCGGGTAAGAATCGAGTCAGAGTAGCGGAAGGGATCACGCACATATGCGTGGCAGTTCTGCCTGCAGCAATGATTTCATCCACAATCGATGCAGCGTCCTCTCGAGATTCCACGCCTCGCAACTCAAGGACGGTGATGAGCTCCACAATAGCTGAGATGTCGACATCGAATTTGTCACGATATCCTTTCATATAGGTAGCACCATAGAACCCTTTTTTGGGAAATGGATTATGAGAATGCGAAACACAATGACAGGAAGATTGCCTATTCACCTGGCAGTGAGCGGACTTTGGTCACGCGATATCGGTCTGCCTTCTCCACATGGGCGACTGGCATGATTCGGACGGACAAAAAGACCTGAATGAGCAAATTCAATCATTGAAAGGAAAATGTGGATACTTGGTACTGACAACGACTCTTGGAAGAGCTGGCCACTGCTTCAAGAAACTGTAGAATGCATGAGGTACACCCTTGCCGGACGATATTTTGTGGAAGATAGCCATGGTCGACATCCTCGAAAGGGGGATCTTTTCGTCTCCGGTGTCCAAGTATAGCTTAATTTCCTCCTGTATGTAGGGTATCACGTCAGATTTTGAAGAACCGTCGTCGTCTACCACATCAGACAAATGCGGGAGTTCGAGCTTAGTGACATCAGCGTCGGAATTGCGACATAATCCAGGGTTGAAATGGATAGCAGGAGAATATGACATGGTTTGGATCACCTCTTCCGAGATGATATGATGAAGATCGTGCCTATTTGTACCATCGAATTGATCCTCCAGTCCCTGTGCCCAGGTCCAGAACACCATAAATGCGGTCCTATATCCAGGGAAATTGTCAGGTCGGGGACGTATACTATCATGTCAGCACTCACGCGGCGATACCAACCAACAATGGTACCCATGCGCCATGAGGAACCTTGCGAAGAGCAGCTCCCCAGAAAAGGCCATCCAACAAGCCAAAGAAGAGGAACCATGCGATAGCAAGTATCCAGGACAGGTGCTTGACGTACGGAATCTGAATGGTGACCAAGGTGGTCGTAACAAACATGACGGTGGCGACAGCGAAACTTGCATGGAAACTGTCAGCATAAAGAAACTGGGAATGTAAGGATTTCGCTTACCCATAAGCATTGGTCAACTTGGCTAGATCTTTGAAGATAAGCACAAATATAATTGTTCCGACGCAAAGGGTCCAGTTGACGGATGGAATATAGATCTGCCCCTGGACGGTATTTGACGTATATCGCATACGTACTCTGTTCGTAACAGTTAGCAGGGTCCTTGAGTTATGTTTATGACATACGGAGGTAAACTGCGTAGGTTGATCAACTGTTGGAACAAGGAAAATGTTGCAGTGATAGTAGCTTGTGAGGCAACGAGCTGTGAGGTATCATCAGAGCCGAAAAAGTAATATGTCGAACTGCATACTGTAGCTAGTATGGCAACGACATAGACGAACCTATGAGAAAGAAAGGTATGAGCTACGTTCGTTCGCTTCCCTAGCCAGTATTACTCACCAATAGAACGGCCTGCCCGCACCTCCAGGAATAGACGCATAGAATATGTGTGCAATAACCACATCACCGTTTGTGATTAGTTTGGCGCCTTGGCCCAAGTACGCAAGGATGAGGGCAGGATAAACAAAGCACCCAAATGACAACTGGAGTAGAAATGGCTTTAGCTACTAACTAACGGAACCGGTGGGCATCAAGCTTACCTGTATCGAAAGCATATTGAACTGTCCGAGGCTGTAGGCAGAGATAAGTTGAAACACCGCACAACAGGAGATGAAAGAAAATGCTTACTTGGCGAACATAGCTTCACAACCAGTCACCGCAAGGAGAACACCCGCAAGCAAGTCATACTTTTTGGTTCGCATGAAGACTGGGAATCTCGTCAAGAGCTATCGGCGAGAGGAGGACGCAGACGACATACGCATAACGGCGCGTGATGGGTCGAATGCCCTGAGGATGCCGGGATACGAGGTAATGTTGATGAGACCAGTGATAGATAGAAGGATAATCCAGATAAACGTCACTACAAACAGTGAGAAACGAAATTCAACAAGAGAAGAGAACGAAGACATTACCTGGAGAGAAGAAATATGCGACTTTCGTGGTACCAAATCGTTGCAGCAAGAATAACGCGACAAGGAATCCGATTGAAATGGTACCAATGCTCGATAAGAGATGTGGAAAGGTTAATGCGAGACCGCTAACAGCAGAGGTAACCGATATAGCGGGTGTCAACATCCCATCTGCAAAAGTGAGAGCGGTACCGAAAAGGCTCTACAATAGCGTAAAGTCAATGATCAACTTCTCGCCACTATCAATTTCACAAGGACATACCCATGCCAATAACAACCACTTGATTTTGCCCAACAAAGTGACGGTGGTTGTGAAAGCACTGGATGGCGTCTTCCACCCGGAGTCTGTTGTCAAAGTACGGTCCTCATCATGGTTGATTGGCTTGGGAGGGAAGATTCCATGATAAAGTGCAAATGTACCTCCTTCGCCCTGTTCTGTCCCAAAACGAAGGGTGAAGAAGACATACTTCAAGAGCGGCAAGAGAGTCATCGCCCAGACGACGGCTGAGATGCCACCAATTATATCTTCTGCATTCGGAGGCGGCTGAGATGAAGGCCAGATACCGTTGAGCGTGTAGAGAGGTGAGATGCCTAGAACAAAATTAGTTAATTCAACCAGGTCGTTGCCTTTGCTCGTACCGATATCCGAATAGACGACACCTGTATATGCGAGTCAGCCATGTATCAAATGACCTCCATCATACGAAGAGCACTTACCAAGCGTCTGGAACGATAATGCTACGAGGGCGGTACCGCCGACTTTGAGAGGACGACGAACGGCCTTTTCGTCGATATCTGTAAATGGAGACCCCATTGGCAAGAGCGGGACTAGACGCGGGAGAGGAGGAGAGGGAGGCGGGAGATGGTTTCAAAGAACCTTCTGGCTCTTTATAGAGGGCGGTACACTGGTTAGGGTGAGGCCCAACAGAAGGCCAACCTCGCTGGAGCCATTTGCACTCCTGTGACAGTAGAGTCTCCTCGGACCGAGTTCAGGATTCCGATTTGAATACTCAGATGCACATGTTATGAGCCCGTAAGAGTACACAAGGGTGTCATCGGTTGTCTCGATGTACGAACGGGATGTCCTTCGTGACTTGAAATCATAGAAACGAATGATTCAGCGGACGATAAGCAGCAATATTATTTGTATGGATTTCGTAGAGTTGCTTGATGGTCCGCATATAGAGATTTGGAGGAATCTAGTCCCTGCATTTTGCATGACCCAAATCACGAGTACCCAGCATGCAATCTTGTGTTGTGAGAAACAAAGAAGCTATCGAGCTTTGTGAGAAGACCCCGAACGGAACGCTGAGGTGGACGGTGCTGTCATGTCACAATAAGTTGGAGTAAAAGGAAGCAAAGGATCGACACCACGCGGTTCACCTTCGCCTCATTAGCCCTACTCCCGGATGGTCAGTTTGCTAATTCTCTTACGGAAAACCTGCATAAACAAATCTATAGGATGGAAATATAACTACAAACGCAGACATTACTTCAGCCTACGCGTTGTTTTCCGTCGGAGAGCGAGCTGTCGGAATGGCTAAACGAAATAATTGACAGCGGAGATGAATTAGAAGCATTCTTTCTTCTAGAGCTAGAAGGGAAGGATTTGAAAGTGGCCCATAGACCTTACCGAACTCGATGAGCGCATGGAGATATTAGCTCGAAATCACTTGTCGAGAAACTTTTTGCCAGAGACAAGCAAGATATCGTCGTCGATGAGACTTGCTATAATCGAATTACTCAAGTAGTTGAAGCGTATTGGCGTGATAAAAAGCGGTGGCCGTGCTTCGAGACTGAGAGGTCAAATGCTGGAGAGCACAAGATTGGAAGCAAAGTGACCTCGCTGCTCAAAGCTCAAAGAAGCGTCCTTCATCTCATCTCTCAACGGCAACGAAGCCGATGTCTACATGCCATTAGAATTCGAATCATGACGGAACTCAATGACGAACCATCAAAACGAAACGAAAGAAGCCGTTAGATTTGCACTAGCAATAGCCATAGTTGACTTCTGTGCCATTACGGTATGCAAAGAATTCAATGACATCTTCGACAAGATCGAATGAGAGTGAGAGCAAGGATTTACAGAGTTGGACCGGCTTGTCTTGCCATTCTTGCGGCTCCCAGAAACAATAGAGACAGAGTTGTTCGCATGAATCTTAGTGGGTCTAGTTTCGGACCGCTGTGGGGTGAAATTTACGCTATAGTACGGGCCTATGATGACCGGCCCTTCGTTGTACTAGTATTACGTTGGCTAGATATAATACCCAATCAGAGATACTATTTACTCTTGAACATGGTCCTTATAGCAACCTATGGGAGTCGCGTCCAGGTGCTACGTGTAGTACGTACTACTAATGTGAATGGCCGCGAATAATAGGGAGTTGCCTGCCGGCATCGCGCATTGACCCCATTTCAACAAAGAGATCAGCCGTCGACGTTATATGGTACCCCCAATGAAGAATGAAGGGACTGGAATATACAAGGAGGATTCATGCACGTACCCGCGAGGAGGGTGGCCCAAATGACCAGGAGAGTGGCATGGAGGGTGGCAGACATTGGGCAACGCCTGACTTTTGGACCCGTTCGTTCCCTCCCAATTGCCATCCCATCAAACCTGGGCCCATTTATCCACGTTTATACGATCTCATCCATTTTCCTACGTCGAATCACGATATTTGAGATGTCTGGCACGCCTCGCAATCGTCACCTGGAGATAATAAATTAGACGCCGCACTCCTGGGTGCAAAAGTCATCAAGGACGCGTCTGAAGCGTCTGAGGTCTTAGCCCCTCTGAAAGCTACTGCTGGGATTGTAATTACAATCTTGGAGACTATTCGAGTAAGCCCAAGAATGTCTCGCGCTGTGAGACTACTGGATTCACTTGGACCTACATTAGGGCGTGAAGACGAACGAGGAGGACTGGGCTACTCTTGGTGAACATCTTTCAACACAAATCAAGGGTATGCAGGACAATTTGTCCCGCTGCCCGACCGCTCACTCGACAGCACTCCTGCTCGCCGTTAACAGTTATGAACAGTGAGGGATGCAATTTCTTCCTTGGATAAATTACTAAGCCATTGCTCGCTCTAGAAAGCTTCTGAACGTACTTACAAAAGCTCGCCTCGCGATTAGCCGTGGACCACCTACGGCAGTCTGGCGTCAACGTGCGGATAAGGAGGAGATCATAGAATTGAATCGGGACGTGAGGATATACTGGGCAGATTTCATGGTTCGTATCTTGACTATTTGATGGCGGATACTGCCTGACTTGTTCTAAGGGAGCGATCTCTGTCCAAACGCACGAAACAGTACATCGGATCGAAAGGGATGTGAATCGAATGAGAAGTGGCGTCAACCGAGTCGAGCTTTCAGTGGATTCTATAGGTAACCACCCTATAACCGAGCATAAATGATGGCTGAGACATACGTAGGCTATAACAGTCATATCAAGGAGCTGGTGCCACTCTCGAGCGCCACCGGAGAGGATCACGATATTTGCTTGCACGGTACTCGCACTGAGGTGTTAGACCTGATTTATCAATGGGTAGATGATCCGAATGCGCCCCAGCTCTGGTGGCTTACGGACGTAGCCGGAGCTGGAAAGTCAACAATTGCAAAGCATTTGTCAACCGAGTGGAAACACCAGGGACGACTGGCCGGCTGCTACTTCTTCAACAAAAATCGTCCCGAAACGACAAATAAGCAAGGGTTTTGCGACACCCTCGCGGCTCAAATGGCGAACAATCAACCCCAACTACGCTCGTTGATCACTCACGCGATCAAAGAGATTGGACCAATACTCAGCATGTGTCCGTTTGAAGAAAAATTGGACAAATTGGTGATTCAGCCAATGAGCAACGTCGCTCTCGTCCTTGTCATAGATGCACTGGACGAATGCGATGAGAGGGACAGGGCCATCATCCTCCACAAACTTCTTTCCTCTCTTCCTCAGGCTCCCCAATTGAAGATACTCATCACGAGTCGACCTGAACGTGATATCGCTCAGTTGCTGGAAGGATATCGATCGCGTACCGATAGCTTACACGATGTCGAGTTCAAATCCAATCGAGACGATATCGCAGCGTTCGTGGAGCACAAGCTGAGGGGCCTTGTCCGATCCTCCGAACTGACAAATGAAGGAGTTGATCGACTCGCTAAGCGGGTCAATTGTCTGTTCATATTGGCCAGTACTGCGTGCAAGGTCGTAGAAGAATCTCCAACCCCCCAGGGCGATTTAGAGGAGCTTCTGAATCCAAACCAAGACCTACTTCGTGATATCAATACCCTGTACTCCACAATACTCACAAGGGCTTGCAAAGGGGCCCAAGTTGGACAAGGAAGCGGATCGAAAATCTGGCAACTGCTCATCAATGTCCTTAAAGCTATTCTGGCAACGACTACTCCCCTCACTATATCCGCCATTGATGGCCTTCTTGGGATCAAGAATACAAAGCGACTTGTCGAATTCCTATCCAGTGTCCTAAACGTCAGGCCAGACGGGATCGTCATCATTCTACATCCAACATTCCGTGAATTCCTGGAGGATCAAACGAAAGCCGGCCAGTTCCATATCGACATGACAGATGCACACAAACTGATGGCCAAAGGGTGTCTGTCAATTATGAAGCGAGAGCTGTGCTTCAATATCTGTCAGTTGGGGTCGTCCTTTGTTCTCAATAGGGACGTACCAGACTTGAACGAGAAAATATCGAAACATATCTCCAAAGGACTTCAGTACGGGTGTGTCTATTGGCCGGATCACATTGTAAACAGTAATGGAGCCTCTGGAGATTGTGAGGTTGACAGGGCACTACTCCAGGTCATTGAAGATGGGAGTTCACTGTATTGGATAGAGGTTATGAGTGCTCTAGGAAATATACCTAAGGCAATCAAAGGGTTACAAGACATCGAAAAATATCATTTGGTCAGTTTACTGGTTCAAAGGACATATGCGTGTACTAACAGAGCTGGAAAGGAAAGGGGATTGAAGGCAAAAATCAATGATATCAAACGATTTCTGATTGCCTTTTCAACACCGATTTCAGAAAGCATTCCTCACATTTACATTTCGGCTATACCATTTACACCAAAAAAGTCATATATTCGCCAAGGAGCCGAGGCTCTATTTCCAAACACAATGTCAGTTTTTATTGGCTGCACAGAGAATTGGCCAGAACCACCGCAAGAATGGCTGGGTCACACTTCTGAGGTCAACTCAATCGCATTCTCTCCAGATGGTCGTCACGTCGCATCTGGCTCCAAAGACAAGACGATCCGACTATGGGATGCTGAAACGGGCCAGCCACTGGGAGAGCCATTAAGAGGCCATAGTGGTACTGTTTGGTCAGTTGCATTCTCCCCGGATGGTCGCCGCGTCGTATCTGGCTCCAAAGATAAGACAATCCGGCTGTGGGACGCTGGAACTGGCCAAACATTGGGAGAACCACTGCAAGGTCACAGTGCCAATGTTGTGTCCGTGGTGTTCTCCCCAGATGGTCGTCGCATCGTATCTGGCTCCTGGGACGAAACAATCCGGCTGTGGGACGCTAAAACTGGACAAGCATTGAGAAAACCACTAAGAGGTCACAGTGGCTATGTTTGGTCCGTGGCGTTCTCCCCAGATGGTCGTCGCATCGTATCTGGCTCCTCGGACAAAACAATCCGGCTGTGGGACGCTGCAACTGGCCAACCACTGGGAGAACCACTGCAAGTTCACAGTGGTACTGTTTTGTCAATCGCATTCTCCCCAGATGGTCGTCGCATCGTATCTGGCTCCCAGGACAATACAATCCGACTATGGGACACTGGAACGGGCCAACCACTGGGAGAACCACTAAGAGGCCACAGTAGCTATGTTTCCTCCGTGGCGTTCTCCCCAGATGGTCGTCGCATCGTATCTGGCTCCTCGGACAATACAATCCGGCTGTGGGAAGCTGGAACTGGCCAAACATTGGGAGAACCACTGCAAGCCCACAGCCATGATGTTGCGTCCGTGGCGTTCTCCCCAGATGGTCGTCGCATCGTATCTGGCTCCCGGGACAATACAATCCGACTGTGGGACACTGGAACGGGCCAACCACTGGGAGAATCACTAAGAGGCCACAGTGACTATGTTTCCTCCGTGGCGTTCTCCCCAGATGGTAGTCGCATCGTGTCTGGCTCCCGGGACAAAACAATCCGGCTGTGGGACGCTGGAACAGGCCGACCGCTGGGAGAACCACTGCAAGCCCACAGCGACGATGTTTGGTCCATGGCGTCCTCTCCAGACGGTCGTCACATCATATCTGGTTCTGGAGACTCGACCATCCAGCCGTGGGACTCAGAAATAGGCCAGCAACTGCGAAACCAATCTCCAGGCAATACCGACCCGGCCTCTGTGGCGATACCCTCAAATAGTGGCCCGGTTTCCACTCTATCGCCTCAGGAATGCAGTATATCCAACACTCCCCACACTAAAACCCATGATTCTCGCCGCTTTGTAGGTATATCTGGTCTGCGTGGTCTCAGTTCACTCATGGACCCTGATTTACAGGTATCTGGCCCTCATTTCGCACCTCCAGGCTTCTTTGACTGCTCCATATCAGAGGATGGATGGGTATCCTCATCAGACGGAGTGCTTTATTGGGTTCCTCCCCATAATCGTTATGGACTACAACACTCGCACATTCTCACCATTCCAACCGATAGCTCCTTTCGTGCGACATGGATTGATTTTATTCATTTTCATTGTGGAACCTCCTGGGTCAAGTGTCGCAAATAGGTAAGGTCTTCTTTTGCCGACGGGATCACTTGAAGCACGCTGACAATGCTACCTACGTCTAACTCTAAATAGCGTCCGGAGTATCTGTATAATCTTGTTTCTCTATTGTTATTTCATAACCCTGCTGTCTCCCCATAACGTTTCCAAACGGCTTTCGCCAGTTGCTCGGTGGGTTGCCGCCGTTGACCCTTACAGACTTTGCTTTTTGTCCTGCTATCTCTAATAAAGCATTATGCATAGACGGCTATGACGAAGTGCTGCATTACGGGCCTCTAAGAGCTGTATGTGCGCAGGTTGGACGAAATGTGTAGTAGTATCCAATATTAATGGGCTATACATACAAAGGCAACTCGTCTGAGCGCGGGATTTATCGTCATATTGATGGAGAGTAATGAATGGCTCATCGACTAACTCGATTCTTGGAGCAATTTACCCATGCGAGAAGGGGGACTGGCCTGAAGGGAGGGGTTACATACTATTTCAGCCTTGAAATAGCGTTAAATTGGACCTTGCAGTGCTGTCTTAAGTGCATAATAGACAAATATCAGCACAAAATAGATCCCCTTAGGGAATGCCGACGGCGTATGTACCTGCATTAGTGAAATTACTACCATGCCGAGCATTGTTTCTAACCAAAGTTCGAAATAGATTCATTTGAGCCGCAAAAATGCATAATTATTGATACTGCATAGTCGACTTAGTCGACTATGCACTGACTTTGACTGTAGTTTTATTCTCGACTTCCACCACATTCGTTCATTTGCCTTAAAGCATACGTTTTATCCTCCCCACGACGACGAGATTGGTTCGCATCTATATATGTTCATCGGACTCGCAGATCTCATCTCACCTCGATCCTGCAGATGTTGGAGTTGGAGACGGCCGACTATCTGGCTGTGGAGCACCTCCGATTGGCCATTCGCATGTCGCATAAGAAGAAAACTTGTTGTGAGCCCATTTCCGTCGGGAGCGGCCATCTCTCAGAGGAAACACTGAGCCCCAGCCCCTCCAGCGGATCAGCCACACGCACACACACCTGAGACCACCGCCGACTCGGGAGTTTTGGTCTTTGTTTTGGACGTTCGATTAGACAGTCACGGGTTCATGTTCGTGGGGAATTGGAAATACGGAAGAGGGAGATTATATAATCGGGGAATGGGTATGGGCTATCATTGCGTTCTCTCTCCAGCTGCAGCTCCCCCCCACACCGCAGGGCAGTCGTATATCCGACGACCAAAGCAGGACGATAACAACCAAGATCGCATTTTACAAAGCGATTACATCAGTCTCTATACCTTCGGACATACAAGAAAGCATCTCTCGTAGAGGCTAAACGATGGCAAGTCCAGGACCGCCCACGGGAGGAGCAGGGGGAGGGGGAGGGAATCCATTTGCACATGCGACGCCTCCTGGTGGGATCCCCAATACTACAGACACCATCCTCGCCTCGATCTTTATCCCCTTATTCTTCGCCGTCGGACTCTATTTCCATTTCAGACTCTTCAAAGCGTATAACCAGTTCAGTCGTCCCATCGTGATTCACTTGACCGAACGACGACTGACTTTGGTTTTTTGTATAGAAAGTTTATATGGTCTATCCTCTGCTTTGGGTTCTGTATGGCTCGCATCGCTGCCCTCTCCTTGAGGCTTGCGACCGTAAAGGCAAGCAAACAAGGGTCCGATTAGACCCATTTCCACTCTACCGAGCAAAATGGAATACTAATTCTCGCCCTCTTCATTTAGCATCCGACGAACAAGTCACTGAACATTGCCGCACAAGTGTTCATCGCCGCCGGAGTTGTTCTCCTCGTGAGTATATATCCAATCTATCTATACGTTTCCGTCACTTTCCTCCTTCTCCTTCTCCTCCTCTTATTCCTCCTATTTCTCTTGCTGACGAGAATATACGATTTCTTGTCTAGTTTTTTGTCAATTTGCAAATGGCCCGTCGGTTCTTTGGTCAGTTACACCCTCAACACGCCATCTGGGTGAAACGGGTAGTAAACACGGCTTGTATCCTCGTGATTCCTGTTCTCGCCATGGGTACGTACCCACTTTGCCTCGACTTGCCCCGCCTCGCCTCGTCTCATTCTTACCATTCTGCACCACCACCAAACTGACGCCTCTCTCTCTAATACCTGCAGTGATCACGACGGTGGTGCAAAGTTTTCTGACGACGGATCCGTCGATATTGGACAAGGATCGGAAAGTCCGATTGGTGGCTTCTGTCTTTCTGGTCTTGCTCGCTTTCTTACCGATCCCGATCGTCCTCGTCGTTTTGTTGCTCCAAAAGTTTACTCCTACTCCTACCCCTTCTCCAGGCTCTGGCTCTGGATTGGAAAAGGGACAGGTAGAACTCGCAGAAGGAGATACGGATCCAGAGGCAGATAGCGACGCAGCAGCAGCAGCAACGAGTAATGGAAAACCGAATGAGGTCGAAAAGAAAGAGGAAGGGTCGACAGAACGCGAACGCGAGCGTGTAAAGGGCGAGCCAAAGACTGGATTCGGGCGTACCCCCGTGGGTCAACGAGAGATTTGGGAGACGGCGCTCGTAATCTTGATTCCTGGTGTGCTATTGACGTTTGAGCAAGGGATACGAACGAGTCAAGCCTTTTATACGCCAAAAGTGGGGAGGAGTCCACCTTGGGTGAGTGGGAATCGAACTTTTTCTTTTTGGCATTATCAATGATGACTGACACTGTACTGATGGTTTGGGTTTGGATTTGGTGACCAAAAGTACCTTTCCAAGGCGACGTTTTGGACGTGCATTTTTGCCTTTGAACTCGTATCGGTGCTCATATTTGGACTTGCGGTGCTTCCGAGGCGGTTTAGCCATTTGAAAATCATCTAATTGCATAAATACCACTCACTCCCTCCCTCCCTCCCTCCCTCCCTCACTCAGTCCCACGATTTTGAAAGGACTGCACTGATTTGTGGTTTGCTACCCTAACGATGGCTTTTGTTTGATACTGTATTCACGACGACTGATGACGATTATATTGGTACTTTTTTTTTACAACTTTTCCCCCTCACGTACCATCAGTCTATCTTGAGGATTTGTAGCTGAGCCTATTCGGGTCGGGTGTGCGGTGTGGGAATAACCGTTGTGCGGTTGTTTTTGTTTCATCAAGCGTGTAATATTACTGGAAGCTGCCGGGTGAGATGTGTTGTCACCAGGACTGCATGACCATCCCGTCTTCCCATTCAACGTGTAATTGTTCGATGTTTTGCGCGTGTGAGAGTTGCCACAACTAGTCCACGGTGGTCCATGGTGGTCCACGGTGCGACCTCGAAATCGGCTCGATATTCCCAGCATGCATTCCTAGTCATCCCCGAACTCTATGCTCCGATGACTTATACCCGTCTATAACCGGTTCATAAATATTCTCACACCGATTCACCCATTCTCCGTGTTTTGATGCAGAAGGCGCTCGCTATCCCGGCCGCCGCCCGCCCGACCTGACCTTCGTCATTATTTGGA
>WSTN01000026.1:13828-61230 GCA_019623675.1 Serendipita sp. 398 | reverse complement strand
TTGCCTTCTTGAGGACCTTGGTATCCTCCTTTGAAACTATGGATCTACCCGCGCCCCAGGCTTGATGGACACGACTGTATGAGGGGTTTAAGTTGGGGGGTCAGTGTTAAGGTTCGCGCTTTCTCGATTCGTTTGGGACCATCGTGGTCGCGTGCGAGTTGACTCTGGCCGAAAAAGGCAGGAGCGTAACGGTCCCGAGGGCACATAAACATGGTCTATACAACCATATAGAGAGAAAAAGACGAGGTAAAAAGACGAGCGAGGACGACAAAAGGGGGAAGAAGGGGAAGAAAAAAGAAAGAGAGAAGGGATAGGGTAGGGGGAAATTTTGTAAAGAAGAGACTCACTTTGTACCGGCCTCGTCTATTGTAGTCATCCCTTCTATGATCTCTTTCCGTTTCCTCTCCTCTTCTCCTGCTTTTTTCATATGCCCGTATTGCACTTTGACCCACCATTTCTCTTGGAACCCAATGGTCTCCGAATCTGC
This sequence comes from Serendipita sp. 398, assembly GCA_019623675.1. Classification (NCBI taxonomy): domain Eukaryota; kingdom Fungi; phylum Basidiomycota; class Agaricomycetes; order Sebacinales; family Serendipitaceae; genus Serendipita; species Serendipita sp. 398. The sequence goes on along the minus strand of WSTN01000026.1, from coordinate 60,743 downwards.
ACGGAGAGCTAGACCGCCGCCCGCAACCTCGTCAATTCCGAGATAGTTTCCGTACACATTCTGGAGTGCGATTGTGCCGTCTTCCGTCACATACGCCGTCCATTCCTCCTGAGGTCCTCGCGCCTCCCGACCGGCAGTGACAAGTCCTACTTTGTCAGACGAGAGAAACTTTCCGTCTGGGGTACGAAGGTTGATCGTCTCTGTACCCGCGACGTGCGTAACCACCCAAACGTGATTCACGTCCTTTGGTTCGTACGAGAGAAGGGGAATACTCTCCGACGTCTCTGGATCCGTTCGAGGAAGTGAAGGAAGATGAACTCGCGTCCGTGTGGAGTCAAATGCGATGCATACTGGTGGGTCAGAGGCGTGGTACAAGAATGTTGGTCCTATGATATGCGTTGGCTGTTGTGGACGAACCCAATCTGTAAAATGACAAGAGTAAGATATTTTGTACACTATTCTATTGACAGGAAGATCCTGACATTGGAACCGTACCAACCAGTTTCATGTTCACCCTCGTCATCTTCTCGTTTCCGCTTTTTAGACGTAGAACCTTCTCCATCTTGACGTTTCTTGTGCGACTTTTCGCCTTTGAACTTGAGTTTCATCGATTTCTTTTCCGACATAATTTTTTTGCAATTAAACTAGTGGAGAAATCGCGAGCTGTGGAGAAGGTCAAGATGCCCGGCCCCCGTAACCTTATTCCATACACCGACCACAACGATTTGGCTACCATGACCAGACTCAATCCTGGTTAGCAAAACACAAAGAAGAGGAGATTTAGGGCTCACAAATTCATGATAGATCTCTCTTCGTCCCGACGTAAAAGCCGGAAGGCTCACTTCGGTGCTGCATCGAGCGTTCGTCGCGAGTTGATGACTGCTTCGCTCTCCAAGGACCTCCGCAACAAGTATAATGTACGTTGTTCTTTTCAAGCCTTTTAGGTGTTAGCTACAACTATGTCGCTTACCTCGTCGATCTATTTTACTTCCCCTGTTTAGGTCCGCGCGATTCCTGTACGAAAGGACGACGAAGTATTGATCGTGAGAGGGAAATATAAGGGACGAGATGGAAAGGTTACGCAAGTCTACCGTAAAAAGTGGATCATCCACGTCGATAGGGTACACCGTGATAAGACCAATGGTTCGACTGCATCAATTGGCATCCACCCGAGTAATGTCGTCATTACTTCCTTAAAACTTGACAAAGACAGGTATGTTTAGTTGATGGTGGTCTATTCGATAAGAGTCTCAACGATTCGAACTACCCAGACGAGCGATCTTGGAGCGCAAAGACAGGAAGAAGAACACGGAAAGTAAGGAGGGCGAGATGGTAGAAGTCAGTATTTCTGCTACCTCTCTCTTGTTTGATTCTAACGTCATTGCAGTAAATTTTTCGTCGAGCACCTCGTCCTTCCCCTTAGGATTCTCGCATGACCTTATGTAGCATCTATGCGTTCTCTTTACGCAAAAAATAACATGCACATTAAGCAGAAGCAGCGATTGATATCTATATTTAAGGAGACGACCATTTCCATACCTCTACCCCTCCTCTTCTCTTTTCATCCTCCTCAAAGCCATTCCAGGTTCTCCAAACGCGATCATATCCTTTTTCTTGAAGGAACTGTTTCACACTCTGGCCCTTTGTGTCCTCCTTTTGGGCTAACACACCGAACATCACTAAATGCTTTGGCCAGCTGTGTTGCCATTCGTCAATGTGTGCATAACTCGACCCCGTCGTACGTCTACTCATGGGCCTAAGTAGTGGTACTGGTGATCCTGGGATGGTCGTTGGATGTAGCGAGGGTGGAAACGATGAATCCACTGTCGAAGGAAAGTATTGTTGCAAGTAGACCAGGGGGGATACATAAAACGCAGCAGTTTGGTCTACATACCGCGACGGGTCGACGATTCTATGCAATGGTTTGAGAAAGTAAGGAGCGCTAGGTATAGATACGCACCCAAGTGGGGGCTCGCAGCCCAATGCCCAAAGTTTGCCGCCTTCAAGCTCAGGCTTATGGAGATAGGACTGCAAAGGAGTAGAATGACAAGGCATGAGGAAACCTACAGAGTTTAGCTCGATGGTGTTGATTGTCCGAAGGTGGAGCAACACCGATATCTGGGCTCTTCCATGGATGAAAGTAGTGTATATGATCGCAGGCAGTGAAAGAAACACCAAGAATCCACGCGGTTTGATGAATATTGACGTCGCAATTGGACGCCCAGAACCTTCATGTGGGATGGAAAGTAAAGACTGGGTGCAAAAGAGATGCATAACTGGTAATACTGGATGAATGAACCTCCATTCCTTGTGTCCAGCTAAAGAATAGATGAGAACCGTCCAGACGGTAAGGCCAAGGAGAGCCTGCATATCGACTTGGCTCCCCTTTTGTCCTTTGCCGGATACTGTGAGATAGACGCCATGGAGAAATAGAGGTAGGGTGGTCGTAAGGAGTATTGGTATTGCTTGCGTTAGGTAATAGTGCCATGGATTGCCACCGTAGAATAAAGATACGGGAGAGAGGTTGGTGCGAACAAAGTTAAATGCGGTGAACGTGAGCGTTCCAAAGTATTTCGTGTCTATAGCTATCAGCAGCGAGAGCGATATCAAGCTGCAGGGGCTGATCAGACGGGGGGTATAAGGATCGGTGATACGCGATCGCTTACCTAGTAGCCGCAACGGCGGAGAAGAGATTGACAACTGTAGTCCCTCTCCTTTTGAATTTAACCATCGTGTCCATACACAGATAGGTCCAGAGGATGGCATTCGTTGGCCGGACAGCACATGCACAGGAGGCGATCAAAAGCGGAAGGAGGAATCTGACGTATAGATAGGTGAGGAGGTAAGCAAACAAACTTTAAAGTTCAACATGCCTTTTGAAAGAGGGCGCGGGTGGAGAGTGAAGCGGCCAATAACTCAGGGCTATCGCTGTCAAGGATGTTTCAAGGGAATTGGAAAGGGATCGGACCAATGCTAAGCCGTGGAAGAAGGAGAACAAGCTCAGTACGAGCTAGGAATATCAGAGAAGAGTAACAGGTTTGGGTATTGGCTCACTGTGATCGCAACTGATTCCGGGCCAAGAACTCTACGGGACAGTCGACAGATTGCAATATCGGTCAAAGACGCGAAGAGACCTTGGAGTATTTTTGGAGCCCAGATCTATCAAACATGTATGAAGCGTGTCAGGAGTAAGGTACTCTCGAGTTGTCACCTACCAAGGCGGACGTTTGATCCAAGCCTGCGTCTTTTAACATCTTATATACCGGCATCCATAGAGCTGGAAACAGGATACTCCTTATTGGTTTGTCAATCGTCCACTCCCATGTCAAATGGCCATAGCCAAAGACCGCCTTGTGTGCGACTTCGAGGGATTGAAAATATTCATCTGGTTGGAAGAACGTTTGCGTAGCAAGTGACTGGAATACTCTAACTGCTATTGCGATATAGGCTACTGTTTGAGGTTTCATTCACAGACTTTCGGTGGCAGAGTCCAGGGTGAAGCTGCCTACAGCACTCGACTGAACCTCCATCGCGTCATGGGCCAGTTGTTAGCAACTGCTATCGCCCGGGTCAAGAAAAGACCCCTTAAAAACACAATATTGGTTCTCCCGATAACGTCACTCTCGGATTATGCACATTTGGGCCCTTGGATTGACCATGTAGCACGTCAGACAAGTGATAGGCTGTTAATCATCCTGTCCTCACCTCTCTTCCAACCAAACGCAGGAATTAATCCCATACAATCGTGGATACCTATGGAGCGTTTGATTTCCTTCATTTATATGAGAGCCAGCAGCGTCGCAATTGCCGCAAACCGCATTCTAATGCAGATTGATGTCGTACTTTATTCGGGAAAGGATACTATTACGAGTGGTCTAGAGAAAGAGAAAACATTTGCATGGGATAGAGTCTTCGCCCCAACCATTGGTTCGTCCATTCTCCCTAACACGACTCATCAGCCAGCTTGATTAACACAGACTACAACAGCGGAAGAATATTTCCCTCGGTGGATACCAAACATTCACAGGTCGCTATTGCGTGACTCAAATGGCGCTACTGCTCCGAACAACACCGCGACTTCCGGATGGGAAGGTTCTCAGCCTCGGCATGCTGTAGTAGCCCTGGGTGGAACGTTTGATCATCTTCATGTGGGACACAAGATTCTTCTCAGCATGGCAGCCTGGATCACAGAGAGGAAGATCATCGTCGGTATAACAGGTGAAGCGACCGGATCAATCTGAACGAATGCTAACGTTTCATCAGACGACAGCTTACTAACGAAAAAGTCGAATAGAGAGGTTCTCGAGAGCATTGAGCTGCGTATGGGAAGCGTGCGAAGGTTTCTCGAACTGTTTCGGCCTGACATCGAGTACGAGGTGGTTCCAATATCAGATGTATATGGACCTACTGGATCTGATCCAGATATACAAGCGCTAGTAGTATCAAAGGAAACGTTATCTGGGTCCCAATCCAGTGGGTATCTCACCAATTCATACATGTCACGGACCTGTCTGATCCCATGAATAGTTGCCAAGTTACGACACGAGCGGGGTCTGCCGGCTCTCAAGACGTATGTCATCGAAGTAATTTCAAGCGATGGGACAGAAGGCCTTGTAGGGGAGCAGGACGCGGAGAAGCTCAGAACAGCGAAAATGAGCAGCTCCTACATTCGACAATGGATTGTTGAACAGAGTCGCAAGTAGATGGCCTATAGGGAGAAACGCAGAAAGAAGAGACTCTGACCGGCGGAAACAAGGGAAGCGCTGGAGATTGAGTGGCCGGTTCAGGCAAGCTGGATCACTAACTTAGTGGAACACAGAAGTCACCATTATTTAAATCACTAAAGTTACATCAGAGGAACATAAAGCATGAATCCGTACTCCTTTTGGTTCTGACGCTTGTGAACGACGCCTTCGACTGCTCACTTTGCGATCTTGGACCCGACCCCCAACTCCTTGTCTCTGACTTCAGCCCTGGCCTGAGCTGTACATGGCCGCACAACTATCGATAAGACCTCCTGGAGATGGAGTACGCGTTTCTCGACTGCAGACAATAACGTGTTCCTCCTGCGGCCAGCCGATTGAGATGGATGAGCTCGCTGACCATATCTGTTCGCCCTCTCAGCAACCAGCATCTCCTCCAGGAGCCCGTAATCTCTCCAGTCCTTCACCTTTATCGCCCCAACGTCTGGTACCACCGGCCCATGCTGCCCGCTCTCCTAGCCCACTGCGTATGGCGAGTCCATCGTATGCTCCAAGACCTTCTTTTGAACAGTCAAACTCGCGACCTTCCTTTGATAACCAACGGCCTCAACCTCCTCGCTCTCCTCAGCCTCCTCGATCTCCCCAACCTCCCCGGTCCCCTTTTCAAGACCCTATGGCTTCGCGCCCTCCGCCTAGTCCACAACCCCCTCCACAACCTACAGTCTCTGTTCCACAACTAGATACCAAAATAGGAGGTGAAGCGGGCATGGCCGGAGTTGGTCGTAGAGCATTTGCAGCTGCAGCTGCTGCTGCCCTGTTCACCGCAACACCTGTTGCACATCCGCGGCCACATAGACACCCACAACAATTCCCAGAATTGCATGCGCCGATCCTGAACATTCCCGACCCTGGTACGTATTTGAAATCACCTGCTGGCCACTTATCTCAGACGTGCTTCAGTGTCTCCGCCACCGGATGCGCGTGCTCCGTCACCCTATACTTCAAACCATGGACACGAATCCAATCATGGTCACGGCTCAAACCACGGTCACGGCTCGAACAACGACAATGGATCTAACAGTGGACACTCAACTGCCCGTGCATCCCCGTTACCGGGCCAGCAACCGCAACACTCATCCTCAAAAATTGTTGATTCACGCCCTGCGCCAGACCATACATCTCGCGTACAACCGTCGCTTGACATGACATCCACAAACGGTTCTCCCAAATTAGCCTACTTGGACTCGACTAAGTCACCTACCAGCAATGGCTCCAGCTCCCCCAAACGAGCCAATCAAAGTGATGGCGAGGAAATACAAGGAATTTCAAATATACTGGAGAAAGCCGACGCTAGCCGGCAGATTGGCGTCAGCTTCCCTAGGCGAGACCCTGACGCGGAGACCGATTCTATGTACTCTACATCCTCTCGTGGTCATACCAAATCGGGAGCATCTCTTGAACGGTCGCTCTCCTCTCCTTTCGAATCCACGTCCTCTCCGGCGCTTTCACAATCAAAACATGCAGCAAGTGCCGGTTCTCCCGCCGATCGTCTCAAAGTGCAGCATTCTCATCCAACTCGATCTAATACTACTCCTATTCTCTCCATGGACAAGTCAAAGGACCAACCAACTACGAGGCGGATGGCAGAGAAAACGTGCGTAAAGTGCGGGAAGAAGATCACGGATGGCAAATGGGTCAGAGTGGACTCCACAGAATCGGAGAAACCATCGGTTCTTTGTGAGCATGATTGGAAGATGTTGTACCTGCCCAAGTGTCGAAGGTGCGACAAACCGATTGAGGGCCAGGCTATTGGAAGCTCCGACGGGCAGATCAAGGGCAAATATCACCGCGACTGCTTCAACTGTACTAGGTGTGAGGTGCGTTATTCACACTCCTTTGGCATGTTCGGCTCCGTTCGAGTTGAAGCTGATCGCTCTATTGTTTCTTCTTTACAGAAACCATTCCCTGACAAATCGTTTTACGTATTCGACGGAAGACCCTATTGCGAATACCACTATCACGAGGCCAATAACTCTCTCTGTGCATCCCCGCGATGCGGGCTCCCCATCGAGGGTCCTTGTGCTGTTGCACATAACGGTGATCGATATCATCCCGAGCATTTCATTTGTGAATCTCCCTCTTGTAAAGAGAGATTGCACGATGAGTATTGGGAAATCGATGGGACGCGGCTCTGTGACAAGCACGCGAAGAACCATCCGAACTTTGAGGACGCTACCTCTTCGGCTCTCGCACACCACGTCAAGGCGTCAGACGAAGCACGCGACAGCCTGGCTAGCTTATCCAGCTACGACGCTGGCAATGGGCCCTCTGGCCGCGCACAAAAGAGGATGACACGATATGTCGACCTTTAGAGTCCTCCTTACCTCATCCCCCCTCCTATTCGTGTCTCAGGCGCGCATGGTCCTAATGACTTATAATGCTATCAACGAAGTCGACTATCGTGTCTCTCGCCACAATTCTGAACTTGTTTTCATCTGAGGACACTCGGACTTAACATCCTACCTTGGTCACTCAAAATTGGATTTAACTTTTAATCATCACCCCCCATTTACAAGGGTCATCATCGCTGCCATAGTGACCCCCCCGTATAATTTCTTCTATTTTCCGGTTTTCTCTGGTCATACTCGTCGATGTATCCTCTACTTCTTTGTTTCCTCCACTCCTTTTCACCGCGGAATAAGTATTTGCTGTTTATTGGTATTCAATCAGATGGGTAATCAGTGGAGAGGGATGTATGACGCTACATAGCAATCAGGTATACAACTACAACTCGGTGCTGTTTAAGTTAACAATAACTAGAAGGCACCCCTAAACTGCTTCTGCACCTTCCCCAGTAGTCGCCTTGTCGTCCAAGCTGATAGATTGATTCGAATTTGCGAGCATATTTTCCAACGCGCCCGGATCTTCCGGTGGATTTGAACCATCTCCGACCAAGACATGAGATGCATTGCTCCATTTATCCCCAACGACCAAGTAAAGCCATCCGGGACCAGGGGGATAGAGAGAAGAATGTGGGGGTGCTTTCACTCGCAGTGTCAAGGTCGAGTCGTTGGTTTGCTCCACGGCGAAGTCCAGATAGACGAGACGACTGTTCATATGAACAGAGTGCGTAACAAATCCGAGGTCCATAAGTGCAACTGCAGGGCAACATTGTTAGCTCAACAGTCGAGATAGGACATCTAGGGTGGAAATACTTGCGTTTAATCAGGTCTGGATTCCCGCCCTTAAGGTCTATTGTCATCGTAAAGTTTGTTTCGAACGGAATGAGAAAAGTGTTCACAGTCGACACCGGTCGAGTGGTTTCGTCGTCCATCCACAAGGGTTTCAGCCACTCCACACGATATTCCGTTGCATATCGAGCCGAAGAGCGGTCCAAGTTAGGGTTTGATCCTGCGATCATCACCCTGCCATCGGGCACAAGAGACGCCACCGAGTGGTACAGACGCGGGATGTTCGAAGTGGGAAGTCCGTCACTAGAGAATCGAGACCCAATCGGGTTCGAGGGCCTGTAGAGAACTGGTGTCAAAGTCGGATGGTCGGCGTTGGAATTGCCAATCTGGTTTTTTACATTTCCATATCCTGCAATGCCAGACTGAGCGCCGTTCACAATGAGGACATCTCCTGTTGGAAGCAGGACAGCGTCTGGCATGAGGCGGGCTTGGGGCATTTGTTCTACTGCCCAACCGCGTTGGATGCCACTCTCAGAAAGTTCCATACGGACACATTGGTCAGAGGCAGCTTCTTGGGAATCGATGTCGTATCCAGGACGGCTATCTTCAATAGCTGAGCCGCCACAAATCAAAATGACGGCGGCATAGTTATCGGTGGAGGTCAGAGGAAGCAGAGTTGCCGTTCCGGTCATGGGATATGTCACTCGTACACCATTGGGGAGTTGGGGAAGGCGTCTCTCGACATTCAATTTCCAATCATAAATCATGGCATCACGATTGGCTGCCACGAAAACCCGGCTATCTGGCAGCGAGAAGGCAATTGGAAATAGATTAGAATTTAGTGTTTCAGCGAGAAAGGGGGAAGGGACCGGAACGCCGTTGAATCCGTGCACGTTCTTGGGAGGGAAAAATTCCAGAGTCGGATTATTTGTCGTTGCGTTATTCATCCATCCACCCCTAGTTGAACCTCCTAAAATCAGAGCCGACCCATCGTCGATTCTGACAACCGTGTTGTACCAGCGAGGAGAGGCGAGACGCAATCGATGAGGAACTTCAATTATTCCACACCCAGCCCCTCCTTCGTCACAGAGTTGTGGATGAAATAGTCGAACGCCTTGAAGGCCATTGAGATCTCCAAAGTCAGCAGCTCCGGTCCTGTCTACAACAACTGGATTGCCTCCAACGTTGATTAATGATCCATTTGACAGGAATGTGCCCCCAGCGCAGAATGAGTTCGAATGTATATCCAAGGCGCGAGCTTCGTTCGTCCGTAGATCGTATAGAGCGCCCCAGGCCGGGTGACCATTGATGGTAAGAGGGTTATGTTCTACCTTGTCAATTATGATGGCATGCGTTGCCGAAACAACAGCGATTTGCATTGCATGTACTCCTGTCTCACCAGATTGTGTCAGCGACCATTGTGGAGGGACGAGCGTCGACGAATCAGAGTATGGAGACTGCCTGTCCTTTTGTGGCTCTATTAGCTGCGATATATCATTCCAAAGAGCGCGATTTGGATGAATGCTTCCTTGTGGCTGACCCGGGTTGACAACGAATGCGTCAATGTCTATGAAAATTCCACCGGAGCCTGGATTCTTATCTCCTGTATTGACGATTGCGATACGATGGGAGCCAAACGGAAGATGGTCCACACCCCAGAGTCGTTGACGTTTGAGCCAGGTTAAGCTGTAGGTATCGACCTTTGCATTGAGGGTATCATTGATATAAACCTCTGCAATTCCATGCTTCGCGGACATAGAACCAAACCATTCGATGCCTGAAAAGGGGACGTTAACCGATGATATCATCATGGACCGCTGACAGGACGGCTCACCAATCCCGTGGAAGTTTACATCTGCACGAGCACCAGTAGCAGAAGATATGTGCATTGTATGACCGACTAATGAAGGGTGCCTTCCCTTCGACCACGCACGGATTGGAGTGTAAACGATGACCGGGTCAAGGTCGTCCAGCGAGAGAGATCCTTCGGGTATGTAGTATGGAGTAAAATGCGACTTAGCGTACTCGTCCATGAAATCATGGTCACCTTGGCCATTCCACGCTTCCAGTACTCCTCGGGACAGTTGGCGCCTTTGAGAGAAGCGTTTCTTCGCCAAAGTGAGAGGAATTAAAAGAATGACGAAGCTAATGTAGGATAGTAAGGGTATCATGCGCGCCATTACACTATGGGAATAAAGAGAGAAGTTGGTCAAGTCTAAGGCACAACAAACGGCGGGTTCAAACCTTGGCCGTAGCCGGTCCCCAAAATTTCAAGCAAAGGGACCATGTGAATGATCAAACCTTGGACATCGACAACTTCTTGTGTTTATTATGAGCAAACGTACCCATCGAGCCAGAACGCGAAACCAGTCGAGCAGCGAGAGCCTCTCATTTGACGACAAGCATGAAACTGCTGAAATACCCGTGAAAGCAAAGGGTAAAGCAATCCACAGGCTACTCAACTGGAATGAAATCCCAGAGTGGCAGCGTGATAACGAATACATCATTAGTGGATACAGAGGGTGAGCGTCGGACCGTAAAGTGTCTGTTATAACCAACTAACCAACCATGACCTAATTCAGGGAACTTAATTCGCTCAAAAAGTGCCTTTCTTCTGCATTTACCTGTAATTTGAGATCTTTCACCGACCAGTATCTTTGCTCACGCTTCCAACAGATCTCCACAACGAGACCGGTACGTAGTATTAGTCTAATCACTGATCTAGGGTCATATTTTGACGACCCCTCCAGTAAATATCCAGTCGCATTGGATTGGAGGACTTCTCTTCATATCAATATGGATATACCATCTCCGAAGCGTCTTCCGTCAACACAGCGCCAGCATCAATGTTATGGACGAGCTATTTATGGCACTTTTTATGACTGGAGCGCTGATATGCCTCTTTCTGAGCGGTGCATTTCACACGATGAGCTGCCATTCAAAACCAGTGAGTCTCTGGACCTTCTCCAGCGGTTTTTAGCTGATCAATAGCAGATACACGATGTGTTCCATCGATTAGATTATGCTGGGATTGTAATCCTTACCGTAGGAAGCTTCTACCCGGCCGTTTACTATGGATACTACTGTGATCCTAAGATGGCGTCCTTCTGGCTTGCCGTCCTCACTATAACCGGGGCAAGTACAGCCTATATTGTACTCTCTCCGACGTATGCGACACCAGCATATCGCAGGACACGCGCGTACCTGTTCATTGCATTGGGTCTCTCCGGCGCCCTTCCTGTTCTCCAACTGCTGATAACGGAAGGGTACTCACATTTAGAGCTGATTGGTATCAACTGGCTGCTACTCAGCGCTGCTTTGTACATTGGAGGGGCATTGCTCTAGTACGTTTTTTCATTCGCTGTTAGTTCTTAAACATGACGACTCCATTTAATCTAGCTCTGAACGATTTCCTGAGCGGTTCTGGCCAGGTTCTTTTGACCTTTTAGGCGCAAGTCATCAGATATTTCATGTTTGCGTTGTTTTCGCCGCTATCTGCCACTACATATCGATGCTATGGGGTATCGAATTCTGGCACGGAACGCATCAAGGGAAATGCGCCTCGTTTAGGACATGAATATGGAGACATCGATAATCTCAATAGATGGCTCAGCTCGGCTACTTGGCTCTTGATTCCAGGGTATACGTGCCATGGGACTAGCAAGTACCAATCATACCAGAATAGTATCCGTATAGTGTAATATTCAACCTTAAGGGGCTCGCGGCTAAGTAGCGGGACAATAAGGTTTCTTTCGGAGTGGCATGAAGGCAATTGAAATCTTGCTCCTTGCCCATACGCCTAAAAAGACTTGAAATGGCATCTGCAGCAACAGAAACTTTTTCCAACTCTCTCCAATCTACAAAAAAACGTACTCGACGTGGATTGTCGAAGAATAAAAAGCCGGCGCGAATACCTAGTGAGGCCGAGCTGGATGTAGACGAAGACAGCGCATTACAAGAGAACAATAGCGTTGGAATAGTCTCAGCGTTAGAAGAAAACGAAGACAGGCATCCCTTAGTTGAGCTACCTGAGAATATTGTCGTGTCAATTGCTCAAGCAGAGGCGGCTGCTGCCGCTCTGGACGAAAACGAAGGGATGGATGGTGACGAAATGCTTATAGACACAGAGGCATCTCCAGAAATGTCTAAGAAAGTACAGGACGCTGGAGGAGGCACTTTTCCCCCATTACCGGCTTCTGCCCAGTCATCTGCTCTACGGTCTGAAACACGCAGAATCCCTATTCCACCGCATCGTATGACACCTTTAAAGAAAGATTGGGTCAATATATTTGTTCCACTAACAGAAATGGCGGGCCTGCAAGTACGCATGAATGTGCATAGAAGATGCGTAGAAATGCGAGTACGTCCTATTGCAAGTCGATATCCTCGCGTCTCACTTTTGCTCTCTATAGACCTCGAAAGCTACTAAAGAGACTGGTGCCCTGCAGAAGGGGGCTGACTTTGTCAAAGCATACGCGCTTGGTTTCGACGTCAATGTCAGCGTTTCAATCGCCTTCATTTTTCCGTACATTAACGTAGCCGCGGTATCTAGGATGCGATTGCCCTTCTGAGGATGGACGACCTTTATATCGATACTTTCGAGATCAAGGACGTCAAGACACTGCATGGGGACCATCTCTCACGTGCGATAGGTAATATTTCCGTCTGAAATCACATACGTTATTGTACTCAATGGACCTAATAACAGGGAGAATAGCCGGCCAGGATGGCAAAACCAAATTTACAATAGAAAACGCATCTCGAACACGAATTGTTTTGGCAGAGACGTACGTAAAATAAGCTTTAATGCTCGTTTGCGCTCCTCGTTCTACCACTAATCCGACGTCACATACACTTTCAGGAAAATACATATACTGGGCTCCTTCCAGAATATCAAAATTGCACGAGATGCCATCGTTTCTCTTATCTTAGGATCACCGCCGGGAAAAGTCTACGCCAGTCTAAGGACGATTGGGGCGAGGATGAAGCAGCGGGCAATCTAAAGCGTACAGTAAAAGTATGAAGAGAAGTTGCATGTTTCATACATGAAAGACACTAATATCATTTACATCGCTGTACGATGAAGGTGCAGGCAAGACAGAAACTGAATTCGCGCTCAGAACTGAATCATTTCAATCACTTCCCAGCTCTCGACCGGCCCTTCCGTCTTGACAACCCATAATTCGTCCGGCAAGTTACTGCTCACCCCGCCGATCGTCAACCCTGCATCGTTATCTAATAGACCCTTGTCGCGAATGGCCGAGGCTATCCTCTCGCGATCTTCCGAGCTAATATTGCCATAATAGAGTGAGATGTGGGGAAGAAACGGTTTATCTGAGGGCTCTCCCCCAAGCTCTTGCGACAGTGCTCTCACAATGTCTCTCTGAAACTCGACCAGGGCTGGCGTTGGGTGCAACAGAAGAGCAACGGAGATGAAGTAGGATGTACCAACGAAGAGAGACTTGAAAGCGAGCCGTAAACTCTCGAATCGGGTCAGAACCGGCATCAACGAGCTTTGGAGCGGTGGGATCGCGCTTGGACAGGGGATCGAAACCACTGTCATATGTGGTTCGAATTTGGGAGCTCTCTCTGCATCAGCGACCTCGTTGATGATTGTCTGGATTTGGGATTTGAGGGGCTGGGAAGGAATGAGCCATAATGACAGACCTGGAACAAGATCATCGTGATCATCGTAAAGATCAAAAGGCATCAGAGGTTAGTGTTAAGTGCAACGCCGTAAGTTGAGGTTACTTACCCATGGATCGGACTCCAAGGTGGTGTTTGGCCGAGTCTGTCGAAAAGCCCAATCTTACACCCCGGACACTATAATGACCAGCGGCGCCCATGATCAAAAGTGCGCATTTGAATCGTGTTATACTGTCGATTTTCTCCCTATCTCTTGCAATCTGTGCTCTAAGGACTTCTGCACGGCACACGCTTTCCCAGACGCCCACCAATGTCCCTCAGGCGACCTACCAGAAGCATCCGAATCATCATCTTCGGTCAACAAACGACATAAATGTGCAGTACCAGATTGCATAACCTCGACTTTTTCGTTTTTAGATGCAGAAGAAGGCTCCAACTCAGGATCCAGGTGTTCTGATTGCCATAGTTTATTCTGTTTAACGTGAGAGATAGACTAAAGTAGAATCATGCCATCTTTTTTGACGGTGGAACTAGCCATCGACATCAATCCACCCATGCTTGTCCAAAGGCAATCATCGCAGACACGAAGGTCTCCAAGAGCAAGCAACTGGCAGCTCAAGCGATTGCTCAGGTTAAGGCGTCCTCATCTACGCAAAGAGCTGCTCCTTCCGTTCATTCCCCAGTCAAGTCTGCCAAACTGAAGCAAATAGAACTGATGAAAATGCGCCGTAAGGCAGAGCCTGCCAACCCAAGAGATGGTTCGGATTTGCCCATGGAAGAGCGAATATATGTCAAAGTCACATTCGAGTCCAAAGACAAAGTTCTATGGATAAAAAAAGTGAGGGTACCCTTCTCTTTTCTAGTATCTGCTTACCAACCTCTCTTAAGGATGTTGTTTGTGGAAGAGCTTTGGATCTATTTTCTGCTAAACTAGGCGTACATATCTCACCTGTTCGTCATTTCCATATTATTTTGGCATTGAATACCTGATATGGCTTTTACAGCTACAACTTACTCTCCCCGATGGCACCATCTTGAAAACAAACGAATTGTTGGCGACGCAGATCAAAGACGCAGCCGATCTAATAATCGAAAGAAAGTCCTCCTAACTGTGATGGATTCTCATTGTATTTCGAATGTATTCTTACAAGCCATTCCAAGTAAAGTCAGTATCTACTTGCAGTTTTGTAGAATGGGAAAGGTTCCGGCTCGATGTTCCAACTGATACAGTATATTCTCCAGTTTCCACCTTCCACTGTGCCGAAGGCTCGTGCCAATACGAAACTGCATATTTGTTCAACGATATTATCATCGTTTTTGATTCACCTGGACTGAGATCCTTGGCTTTGACAAATCCTCGAAGCTGCCTCATGGGGTGCTGAACATAAGGACTTGGTGGATATTCGATATAGAGTTGGACCACCTCTGATCCGATCAAGGAACCGGTGTTTTTGACGGTCACTGTAACAGTGGCCGCAAACGGTGACTTTGTCTCTGATTGGGTGGACACCTTAAGATCGCTCAGCTCGAAGCTAGTATACGAAAGGCCCCAGCTTTGGAGAACCGTCAGCCATAGTCAGAATAAAACACAGCGGAGCTCACCCGAAAGGAAACAAGGGCGAGATGTTTCGAGCATCGAAATGCTTATATCCAACGAAGACATCCTCCCTGTAATGGACAACTCCATACTCCCCTCCCCAGTTGAGATGAGCTGCTATGTCTTCATCTCTCACTGGGAACGTGATGGGGAGCTTTCCGGATGGGTTTACTGTACCATAGATGACGTCTGCGATGGCATTCCCTGTTTCATTGCCCAAGTACCAACAATGAAGAACGCCGGCTACTGAGTCAATCCATGGCATAGAAATTGCTGACCCCTACACGATAGTGAGTCTAGACGACTGGGGGGTGACTATCTAATGGAGAAGGGCTCACTGTTTGGACAACAACAACCGTAAAAGGATTGGCTTGGGCCACGGCTTGGATCAATTCGTCTTGATTGCAAGGCATGGTAAGACTTGGCCGATCAAAGCCTTCACTTTCCCAGTCGGAGTTCAGGCCAACAACAACAACGACAACATCAGCCTCTTTGGCAACTCGCACAGCTTCATCAATAGAGCCTTGTGCAGAGACTTTGGGACATCCACCCAATCTCTAATGATCAGGTATTAGTCGCTGTTTTTGTCAATAGAAACAGTGGACGTACGACACCTCTCATCAGCGCGGGTTGTGAACGGTTTGCTTTTTGTGCAGAGGGCGGAGGAGTGTTTGTGTAGTGAACAACAACTTCGACGGTTTCGCCTGTTTTTAAGTCCACGACCGCCGTCTCTTCCATACTTCCTTGACTGGTAGATTCATAATAAATGAGACATAATCTTACTTATTGGATTGGATAAATAATCTTACCCATACTAGAATTGAAATTAGACAGAGAACGCGAGGACCTGGCGAAGAACTCACAAACCATTCACCAGGTCGTTGGGTCGTCCAATTATCGATCAACATCCGTCCATTCAAAAACATCTTGGCTCTCCCCGCGACAGTGAGTCCGAATTCGAAAGGACCACTGCTCTCTGGAGTAAACAGACCGGTACACTTGAGACTCCACTCTTCGGTCAAACCCTCGGGCAAGAAATCGTTCAATTTGACGCGGGTATCATCCAACACAATCGTGTCTACGAGGATAGTCGGATCGCCTTTTGAATCATGGGCAAAGAATTCAATTAGCCACCCTGGCTCCCCAGATGCGGTCTTGAAGCTATTCTCCAAGGTGGGGAGATATCTATGAGCTGCATCCAAAAGGAAAGCTATGAGTACATCAGGTAGGTCGCAAGGAGAGGACGGACCATAACATCCCAGGGCATAGTTCAGATCTACGCCGTTTGGTGCATTTGCAACTAGACCGTCCCAAGGAGTAACCGCGTATGTCGGTTTCAGGGCTGCGGATCCCCCTCCAGATATTACACTGATATTGGCATTGGGACCGATGACAGCTACCTTGGTCTTCTTTCCGGGCCTCCCTGATACTGGCAGTACATTATTGGAATTCTTCAACAGAACAATTCCATCAGCAGCGACTTTCCTACAAAATTTCTTCATGTCATCTGGAGTGTCTCGTGATTGCTCCTCATTGTTCGAATACACAGATTCCGGGGAGAGGCGAGCGAGCTTCTGCACTGTCGAAAGAACGCTGGCCGCGCGGAGGGTCAATGCATCGTCTGTAACCTTTTGGCAGCTAAGTAGGTGGGTGATTAATGAAGGGGACCGCCAACGCGCAGGGCCTGGCATTTCAAGATCCAACCCAGCGTTAATCGGTTGATCGGTACCATAGGTTCCGTACCTACAACACGTTAGAAATTAGACTCAACGTGATGTGAACAAGGTACCAGTCACTCATGACGAGGCCATCAAATTTCCATTCTCCTCGCAAAATGTCTCCCAAGAGTCTCGGATGTTCAGAGCAGTGTATGCCATTTAGACGATTGTATCTGAAGGAGATATTGGTAAGAGGTGATTTCAAGTTTATGAGTTGTACTTACGAAGTCATATAGGCCATTGGTTTCGCGTCTCTCTGAGCAATCATAAACGGATAGAGGTACACCTCACGTAGAGCTCTCTCCGATATTATAGAGTCTTGTGAAGTTCTATCCTTTTCTTGTTCATTTGCAATAAAATGCTTGATTGTCGCTCCGACCCCATTGTCTTGTAGCCCTCGAATGTAGGCGGAAGCCAAGGTCCCACTCAATGTTGGATCTTCTGAAAACGATTCAAAACTACGGCCCCCAAGTGGTGAGCGCTGGATGTTGCATGTTGGAGCGAGTAGAAGGACCACAGTCTTGAGCTTTGCCTCTTCAGCTATAAACTTGCCCAATAGTGTTACCTGGTCGGGGTCGAAGGATGCAGCTAGTGCAGTTGCACAAGGCAAGCACTACATGAAACTTGGTCATCCCAAATCACAAGAAAGGCAAGTGTGGAGAAGATCGAGGAGAGATCTACCTGCGCTGGCGTACTCTTGAAGTGGGAGTTGCCTCGAACACCATTGGGACCGTCTGACATGCGAATGCTTGGAATATTCAACCTAGGGACCTTGTTGGTATCCCACCATGAGGGAGCACCTAGTAGTGAGATCTTTTCTTCCGTAGTCAATTTTCGGGCGAGTTCAGCAACATCTGCGTGGAGAAATGATCGATCCATGATAGACGTACGTGTCCAAGGTTTAGTAGGATTAAACATGCCGTTTCTTCGTTCCTTACGTCAACTTGGACTTGTCGGTAAAACCTCGGGGACATCCAGTGGCTACCGTTCTCATTACTCTCAATGTTCAACTCAAACTCCGCGCCGAACTAGTGCATCTAGCCAATCACGATGGACGATATCGACGATACTCTGACAAATCTCACAAAACCACTGTCATCCGCGACAATCACGGTCAGGGTCATCAAGTCATTCGAATATCGTGTGGCCAAGGCGCTGGTCCTCCATGACCTCGACTTGACCCATACAACTGTAGGAGAACTTAAGGAAAAGGTCGCAGGGAGTGAGTGATAGGGCTGTATCTATTCACGTGTGCAATTGTTCTAAAATTTCATAGTCGTGAAGACGCAGGCAGGATGGAAGCCATACAGGACAATGGAATTCGGTGGGTTTCCAAACTATTTTATACTGTATGCTGAATAGATTGTAAAGACACGTTGAAGCTGTATACGAAGGCCCATGGTGCCAAAGTTCGTTTGCTTGTTTATATTTAAGGCGATTCACTGACCATTATAGACCACAAATCTCATCATAAATTTGGAGAATGACGAATGGATACTCGATAACGATGCTCTCCTTGCAGATACGGGTTTAGGCGAGCCCATTTCTACAGGCCGTCTCCTCAGTGCGTTTACCGGTTTCCAGAAAATGAAGCAGAAGTGAGCTTCTTCAACCGCTCAGACTATGACGCCTTCAAGGCGTCCCCAGAGGTAGCATTTGCCATTATATTCGAACGATAATTCCTCTGAGCCTTCTTCCAGATTAAATGGGATTGAGTAATAGTAGTCTCCAATGTGCCTAATAAAGCGAAACCTTGATTACTCCTGAGAGACTTTGGTATCGAGTCAGTCATAGGCGTATTGACATATTGTACCCTTTGATCAAAACCATGTCCGAGATAAGAGACAAAGGCATATTGCGACAGTTAGATGCACTTACATCAAAGCTCAGAAGACGGTACAGCTCTGTTACTGGGAGATGAGAGCACCTTTCGTTAATATTATCTGAAGCCAACTAGTCGGTGCACGTGAATCTGCATTGGAAACGACACTCCTTATGAAATACATCGTATCCCATGCCAAATTCAACACAATTCATGAGCTAATAGCTATCATCAAAGCAGCCGGGAGGCGATTAGTCGAGGCTCAGCCAAAAGGTTTGTGGCACTCGTTACTGGGCTATGGAATCCAACTAACAACATTGATAGAGCATACTGTTGGTAATATCGTTCGGAGGATATTACGACTTATCCGCGAAGAATGGGCTGCAAGTGTCAAAAAACCTGTAGAAGACGACGACCGAGCCAAAGACGATGAGAGCGAAGCTAACACAGGACAAAATACACCAACTCCTCTATCCCCAAAGCAATCGGTAACTGGAGTTGACCCATATGTGCCTCTCGCCGGCGCAGATATCAGTCTCAAAGCCAGCACCTCAGACTCCCAATATTCACTATCAAACTTTGTGCTTCACGGAAGACCACACAGGGAAGCAATCGATTTTGCCTCGGTATATGCTACTCGTGCAAACCAGTCGGCCAAACCGACGAAGAGTGCTCAATCAATTCGACCGGCACTGATATCCGCCATCGAAGAGGTTATGGATGAACTGGAGACGGTATTGGACAACGTTTCCAACACAGCCAAGGATCATATTCATTCAGAGTGAGTCGCCTTGCTCAATTGTAACTTGCTCATCGCCTGATGATATGAAAATCCAAGCGAAATCGTTCTCACTCTCGGAATGTCTCGCACCATAGAGGCATTCTTAAAGAAGGCCGCACTAGATCGAAAGTTTACAGCACTAGTGGCCGAGGCTGCTCCCTCGTATGTGCCACTCGAGAATGTCTTGAGCGGATACTTAGATTTTGAACAGACTCAGTGGTCACCACCTAGCACGGTCTCTCGCGTCAGCTGGTATTAACACGATCCTCATACCTGACTCTGCCGTTTACGCGGTCATGTCGCGCGTGAACAAGGTTATTCTTGGAGCACATGCAATCCTTGCCAACGGAGGGGTCTACGCCACAGCGGGTTCGATCCTCGCCGCCCATGCGGCCCAAACGCATCAGACACCTGTTGTCTTCTGTGCCGGACAGTTCAAGCTCTCACCGTTGTGGAACGTGTACCATACATATGGATCACTCGATTTCGCTAATCCCTCCCATGTGCTAGGATTCCAGGAAGGACAACTGATGGACCAGGTGGATGTTCTTAACCCTGCGTACGACTATGTTCCGCCTGAGCTAATTAATGTTTTCATTACCAACGAGTAAGCCATCTCTCGATCTAAGACGAGTAGTCATGTATAATTTAAATACCAACAGTGGAGACGTGCCACCGGCCTCAATGAATCGGTGGGTAAGGTTCCGAACCAGTCCGTCCGATGCTGATCGGAGTATAGACTCGTGAAAGAGACCTATGACGACGAAGATTATCAGCTGTAGTACAATATAGACGCGGCGTCTTGTATTATCCTCGTCTGAGGATGCTACTATTTTTTGTTCCCAGATCTCAGAAGGCTGAAGAATGCCTCTTGTGGGAGGTCGACTTTGCCGATCCGTTTAAGCCTCGCTTTGCCTTCCTTCTGCTTGTTGAGATGTTTTAACTGGATGCCATTTCAGTCATCACAGAATACTGATCTTTGATGGCACTTGCCTTGCGCTCAAAATGACCTGTTCAATCCCGCGCTTAGCCGACATGTCTTTTCATGGGAGGTTGAAACGTACCTCCATAGAGACCGGCTGTTACATCCTTTCTCATCGCTGAAATAGTCTCTCGAGCAACAACCTTTCCTTTTACTACGGCTTGAATTGGAACCTCAAAGACTTGCCTTGGGATGACCTCCTCTATATCAAGATTAGTTTACAAGAAATAAACTCAGTTAAAGCTGGTCCTCACTCAGTTTCAAGGCCCAATTACGACCCACGGACTCATGAGCGGATTGGCTAGAGCGCAATGTCAGTGTATGCGTCCGCTTTGTGTAAGGCTCACTTACTGTACAATCATAGCCAGAGCATCTACTGGCGAATTATTCAACAAAAAGGTCATCTTGTCTCCAGTATCAATAGACAAATCATGAGAAGTTATTCGGTACCAACCTTGTGAACGGAGCTGCGCTCATATCCATCCTCCTCATAACTACGAGGAGTCAGTTTCGTACGGAATGTATAAAAACAATACACACTCAAAGCTGGCGAAACCAGAACTTCTGCCCTTCAGCTTCTCAAAGAAGTCGGTGACAATTTCTCCCAGAGGCAATCTGCATTCAAGTAAGACCCGAGCGGACGCTGTCGAGGAGTCCAAGTAGCGTATGTCTGAGAAGTCTTCTCCCCTATGTTCGGAGCAGAGTTCCATCATCCCTCCCACGTATTCTTGGGGAACAATGATGGTGCCCTTTACATAGGGCTCCTGAATTTCCACCACTTTGGGGTCCCCGTGGTCCGGAAATTCAGTTGGGTTCCTAATCACGCTCTCTGTACCGTTCCTATAGATAACTATTGTGTACTGAGAAAGAATTCAATAGCCAGGGTGGGCGGGAAATACCTTTATATGGGACTGTGGGTGCCGTGATGAGTACATTTGCGTCGTATTCGTCCTCCAGTCGTTGGCGAAAAACATCCATATGAAGAGTGCCTAAAAACCCTAGCCGACATCCTTGACCAAGGGCTGTGGACGATTCTCGTTGAACGGTGACGCTCCTATCTGTGTGCGGATTCAGGGATGATGGCGGAAATTAAGAAGCACCGTACCGGTCAATGTCAACTGTGAAATTTTTGAGTGATGCAGGCTGAAGAAAAGAAACAGAACCGTACACGCTTTATGGATTCTTCTAACCGCGGGAATTCGCTCGTATCGAATGGGAAGACTCCAGCAAAAACCATAGGCTTATTAGGTAGAAAGCCAATCAGTGGTTCCATAGGCTTGCCAACGAGATGGAAGGTGTCCCCAATGTGGGCTACAGGTTGTCAACATTTGAATTCCGAGGCACTTCAGCCCTGACCTTCCGTAGGGTCCTTCATGTTGCAAACTGTCCGAACCTTAGTTCGTACCGCCAGACGTAGAACCGAAATATACACACCAATGTAACCAACTTGCCCTGCACGCAAGGAGCCGGTCGGTGTTTCGCCGGGATGCATGACCCCAATATCTAGGATTTCATACTTCTTCGATGTATGAATCGACATGATTCTGTCCCCTGGTGTTCACTGTTACTTTCATTTCATTACAGATACTTCGGGGTATCACCTTTCTTGAGAACACCGCTTTCGATGCTTAATAGCATTATTACGCCGCGATAATGATCGAAGCTGATGGACGGGTGAACCTGTCATTGTGGATTAAGAACACAGCCGGGTGGAGACGTACAAGGAGTCGAACAACAAAGCGCGAAGTGGCGCTGAAATCCTTCCTGGTGGCGGCGGAATGCGGCGAACTATCTCTTGTAGCACGCCATCTACGCCAAATCCGGTCTTTGCAGATACATGGAGAATCTCGGAAGGGTCGATGCCAAATGTCGTCTCTAGCTGATTTGTGACGCGATCAACATCCGCAGCAGGAAGATCGATCTATGAAATCATGGGTGGATGCACCACAAAGAGTACTTTCTGTACAAACCTTGTTTAATATGGGGATGATCTTCAAACCTCTCTCCTTTGCAGAATGATATACAGAAATAGTTTGCGCCTGAATACCCTCTGCAACATATGCCGTTCATATGAACATGCTACATCAATGGGCTCGACGTACGTGTGGAGTCTATGAGCAGTAGTGCACCCTGGCACGCCGCTTGTGATCTAGTGACTGTAAGAATAAATTGTTAGTCGCAAAGAATACAGGTAGTCACGAACCTTCCCTGGTTCATTTTCACTTCCCTCAGCCCAGTATCACCACGCTCGCAAAAATGGAGACAATCTCACCAGGCAAAATCAACATGACCTGCTCGGTTTCAGCAACGAACTGGTGACGAAGCACTTCTCACATACCAGGTGTGTCAATCAAGTTGAGCAGAAAGGTACGAGTAGCCGGTGAATCCCCCCATTCGGAGAGATCCATAGGATATTTCAATGTTGCTGTCTGAGCCTTGACTTTGTGTCCAAAATGGCATACCGTTGTTATGATTTACAGCCAAAGAATCGGGAGGCTTACCGGTTATACCTCGCTCCTAAAGTGTAATCAAGCATCAGCTCAATTAAATATTATGAATAACAAAACGTCACCTTTTCAACTTTCAATGTGTCGAGAACCTGCTTTGATCCGCTATTCTTCGGAATGGTGTTTGTGATCTTGAGAATTTTCCTCAAGGTTAGAGCTCAGGGATCAGCAGCACAGCACATAAGCACCTCCAGCATTCCTGCGAAATGATTCAGCGGCGTATCCACGGGAAAATGTAATAACACTCAACGGTCCGCAAGGGTCGACTTTCCATGGTCTTTCGGGGATGGGCATCAGTTAAAATTTTGGAACTTGGGTCGTGATATACCGATATGTGCGATTATAGAGAAATTCCTAAATGGACTCGATTCAATAACAGTGCAGAAAAGCCGGGAGGACGGTACCTGACTGCCTCGCTTGGATAATCTTCCATGTTCCAGGTAGTCGAGTACGCCCGAAACCATGAGATTCCTGGTATTCTACGGGGCGAAAAACTCCTTGTATAGACAACAGAAATGGGCTGAACGCGGCTCAACATTGGAAGCTGGCGCGAAATTTAGTGAAACGCCAGGTTGCTGCCAGGGTGATGACGATAAAAAATAAGATGTAGATTGCTGTAGAAATATGAGAAGAGGACGAAATGGTACGGCGAAGAGGGCGATTTTCTGTGGTGGATGTCGGAGTAGAAGAAGACTTCGAGATCTATGGTGAACAACTTGGTCCCCATCCGTCCCTAGGGCTTTGGCGAAAGTCTGATCTCTACCTTGGCTGGTCATCTTCAAATGTCTCTGGCTGAAGAAGTAGAAGCCCGAAAAGCACGCTTACAGGCTCTTCGAGCCAGGAAGGCTGGCACTGCGAATGGGTAAGCTCGCATGCATTCGGTCGCGGTTACACGCGGATCAGCCGTACTAATCATCATCTTCCTCTGGGTTTCTCCGACAAACAGGGAGGCAAAAAACGCGATAGAAGTCCTCTCTAAAAGAAATTTTGATCCTGAGACGAGGACACTCCGCAAAACAGGCGGTCGAGCAAACGAGGATACGATCGAGAAAAACGTAGACGGACTGGTGGAACGTATTCTGGAAGCGGACCAGCAACGGCAAGAAGCGGAACTGGTACGTATGAGAAATGCTCCAGCGTCCCTAAGAACCTTAGCCGTGTCGCGTAGGACTTGATGAACATTGCCCCAAAACGTGCGAACTGGGACTTGAAGCGGGATCTGAACAAAAAATTAGCACCTCTAGAGAAGGTGAACAAGGAGGCCATATACACAATCGTCCGTGCGCACCTATGTCCGCATATTATACCACAGGGTTTGATTGACAACTTTATTCATAGGTGCAAGGATAAAATCAGAGTCAAACGATGCTTCTAAGGATTTAGCAAGCGCTATCGATGCAAGAGCAGCGGCCGAAGAGTCAGCTTCCGACGACGAATAAAATATAAATATATATATACACAGAGAGGGTTCGAGACATAATGTCCGATGCATAGCCACGATGATGAAACGACGTTGAAATGATGGAATGTCCTTGCACGCCACCGTTTCTTTTGAAGGATGGGATCCAACCCATCCAGAAGTCTATGGGATACCACGAGAGTTCAACATATTGATAACGCGAGAGTCTTCTGAATTCCGACTGCGCCGGGCAGCATCAGTATCGACAGAAAGCGATGCGACAGGAGGAAGTCTAGGCATCGGACCGTTAGAGTCGGGACGAGGAGAGCCGATATGAGATGTCGGAGACCCAGGGTGGATCGGACTTCCCGCGTAGGAGGAGTAATAATACGTGTTATGGTGAAGGCCGTCAACGGTGGGACCGTCGAAATAAGAAACCGATCCGCGGCGGGCTCCGGACCATTGCGCCAGGGGGGAATGCCCTACAGAGGACGGAGAGGATGTGGGAGAAGGAGAGGAGTCTCCAGCACCACCGTTTTGCAGTGGTCTCGGACGGGCTGGCTCGGCGGCATTGGCGAGGTTTCTGCCGGATGTTCTCGATTTTCCACTACGGTAGACACCTTGTGGAATTACTATGTTCCACAGGGACGGTTCCGACTCCAGCGTTGGCAGATTTGCAAGGTCTGCATAGGTGAAGTATGCCGTTAAATGGAACTTCCTGCGCACAGAGGTTCCCGGATGTGTTACATACGCCGAATATGCTTGTTTGACAAGTCCTGTACCGTAGCCATGACCATCTCCAAACGGTGGGTTTACTGCATTGCTGTACGCCTGAGGAACGGAACAGCCAACAGGTGAATGAGGATTCTGACTGGAAGGGGATCGCATGGGCGTCAATGAACTAAGAGAAGAGGATGAAGATTCGCTGGGTGGAGGCTATCAGTGCCATGTGCAATTCAGCATGGGAGTACTCACCCGACGCTATGAGCTCTACTCTTCGACATTGGCCCTGCACGATCCTCTTGAACCTTTTCTTCGTAGAATAGAAATGGCTCCCTCATCCTGCTCTGACTCCACATACATCCATCTGTCCATCGTTTGATGCCAGCGTCGTCTTCGCTCTCCTCCCAGACGAATACTGAACCAGACCGTACATACATGCTCCTTTCGACATCATTTAATCTTCTGGATACGGATTTTAGTATTCCTAGACGAACTGCCTCCTATTTAGAGTTCCAATGATAACAGTTAGCCACCCAGCTGATATACGTGCTCGCTGGCTGACGTACGAGAATAATCAAGGCGTCTCGCACGTCTCTCACATGGAGGCGCTGATGAGTTGGACGCTGATGCATCTGGTAGGGAGGAAATGACGAGGTGTGCGCTGCGAAGGTGATGGCGGCGACGTTATATGTCGGGAGAGTCTCCATGACTAGAGAGAAGAAGAGAAATGGAAGATGATCGGCTCCCTGCACGTGGGCAGAGTGGTAGAAAAAGGATGCTCAGCGAGGAAGAAGCTTTAGAGTTGCCCGGATGGGAGGAGACGAGGACACCGCCGAGTTTCAAGCGAGCACAGGGCGAGACTGTTAACCAGTGTATGCGTTTAATATCTGAGAAGGATTTCGTCCCCTTATCTAGGCTGCGGGGAAACTTTCGCCGCTGGGAGGGAGAGAGAGCGGCGAATCAGTCGACTGCGAGGGAAAGCGCTTGATTCCGAGATACCATATACCCGTCATGGAACAAATCGTCCCGAAAGACCTGTGAAATACGAGATTTCCCATTGATCAGGCCGCCCTAAAGCCATAGCCAGGCAGGCAGGGGGGGAGGTAAAACACCGTGGGCCCAATCCGGATAAACGCGCGTTAGATACCTGTGGACGCATGCGTTACGGTTAAAGCACCCGAAACGAAGGCGGTTAAGCTAGGTTAACACTGGAGAGATCTCGGATGAGCCCAGAGAGATCCCTAGACGCGGCCTCACCAAGTTCTCAGCAGTGCTGCCACAGAGACTGGGAAGTGGCTTACCGTTTCTGCTTCGTTAACATCATTTTGAGCGTGGAACCCGATATTCAAGCCTTCCAGATCTCGGCCTTTGCTTGACCCGCGCCACAGACCTCCGAGTATTCGAGTTCACAAGCCATGTCGGAGGAAGACTGCAGAGTTTTGCCGTTGACATACTATTGCTATCAGAGTACGCGCATTTTGCTCTCTTGTAGACCACCCCTTGTCTTATTTGCTGGAAGGAATCAGCAGCAACCTAGACGGTAGAGTGACTCATTGTCGACGATGTGAATCATAATATTAAACCGATATCAGGCTCTTCATCCCTAGGTCATCTTCCTTATCGTCTTGTAAAGCCAATTCTCCAAAACTGCGACCCCGAGGTTCTTCGTCAGTTGGAGCATGACTACGATGATTGGCAAAAGGTGCGTGATTTTCTAACCCTTAATCATTCCTATTCTCACCGCACATCGCTTCACTTCAATAGCGTGAATATCTAGATCAAACAGACGGTTCGTACGGAAGTAATTGTCACCTAACCGGGGCTGAAGGGTTCTACGGCCTCAGTGGAAATCTGGAGAGTCCGATGCCTAGAGCTACTTGGAACAGAGGGAATTAGCCTTTACGCATCATCCGATCGAGAAGTTCCCAAGAGCTGGAGACGTGAATACTTTGTACGTCTCTATATCAGGTGCCTACCACGGCTAAAGCTACTCACTCACTGGATTTCATGCCAGGCACTCAGCAGAGAGCGTCAAACTGCCGTTACTCGCGCCAGCGATCGCGTGTCAAAATTTCGTGTTGCACGGGAAACCGACCAACGAAAGGCAAAACTGGTCGAAGAGCTACCCCCGACAAGGAGACGAGGTTTGAACCCACGTATGTTAATTTTCTCTCTTCATATTGTGACACTGTTGTCGTTACCATGCACTGAGGCGACTTCCAGTCCACGCCATAAGTAACCCGACGTTTCGGAAAGTCGTTGCACAAACCCAGAAGATGTCTCTTGCTACTTCCATGACCTCAAACCATTTCCATGGCGTCCAAACTCCGCCACGGCCCTTGAATACGATGCCCATTAGAAATTCCCTAAACCGTGTCAATGCGGCCCTAATGGGAACATCTGGACCTGGACCTGTATCACCACCCTCGACGCGCTCGTCGTCTTCCAGCCTCTTCATCCCCAAGAAGAGACCGTGAACTCATTCGCCAAGTCCAGTTTCGGGATTATTGAACTGTTAACCTTTCTCTTACATTTGTAAACGCGAGTTTAAATTGACTAATGTAATACATCGTATACAAGGAAAAATTGCCAGGGTCTAAATAAGGATAGGGTCTATGCGATCTAAGAATGAGGATGTCTTTATGTGTGTCAAATACATCAGTTGAGTACGGTGACGTGTCCGAACCCAGAGCGTCGAGTAGGAACAGCTGGCGTCCCCAACTCGAGAGGAGTCAAGGGACGAACGATTGTAGATCGATGTAAGCATGTAATCGATCGATTTAGTCTGATATAACAAGGTTCCGGAGACTAGGGTAGATCGATTGATGAGTGCCGGTTGCGCAAATTTCGCCGGGAGAGTGTATGTCGTGGCGCTATGGGATCCGTATGCATGCAGGGTTGTCTGGACGATGGGGAGATGAATATGCTAGAATGACGAGATTGAGGCTATTGCTTCGTGACCGAGGATGTTCCGTATGCCGAAAGGCAATGATCGTGAGGATTAGAGTGGAAAGTTCGGAGATTCGCATGTTATCTGAGCGGAGAATCTTTTGCCGTCGTAGGAGGGGGAGTGAGGTGTCTGTCCAGGGATGTCAAAACACCATCATCCTTTCCGTTATGGATATCGCCGTTGGAGACGTCTTGAGAGAACACTGGAGAAGCGTCAACCAAAAATCCGTTAGGTTCCGGTCCCCATATACGTATAGTGCCGTCATCTCCACAACTCGCAAATATCGCATTCTCTCGAGGGCACCAATCCACCGAGTTAACACCTGATTCGTGTCCTGAAAGAATTTCGAACAGGGTGCTCGTCCTCCGATTCCAGATGTAGATGCGGCCGTCTGGATGTACGAAGAGAGATCAGTAGTAGTCGTAGCTCGGTGAAACTGACGAACCATCTGAGCCACTCAATATGAAGCGGCTGTCCGCACCCCCAAAACAACTTCGTACGTAGGAAGCTCCCTTCGGTCTTCCAAGGTAGCGTTGAGCAAGTCGACCACTTGGGAGATCCCACAGCATCACGTCCTACGAAAGGGGCTGAATAGAGGAATCTGCCTTTCAAGGATAAACCTACCCCTTGAGAATGATTGATAAGGGCGAATCGAGAATCATCCGAGATCTTTACGCTCTGAAGTTCACCCCAAAGTGCTTGAGACCTTTGACGTCCGTCAAGACATGCTATGACAGCGAACAGACCTGAGTCTCACCAAAGCTCTTGTCCGGATGCAATATCATAGAGGACTACCCTCCTTTCCATATCGGCAGAATTTCCATTATTACTTCTTGGTTCTGCAGTTGGCTGTACACCTGCAGATACCTGTAGAACAGTTGCTTGGTTTACAATCGATGTTCCTGATTCATCTACTGTTGTTACTGGATGTGCAAGCAACCCTATGGCCACAAGCTGTTGACCATTCGGCGTAATAGCTAACCCTGAGATACGAATGTCGACCAGTGGCCAAATAAGTGTGACCTCACCAGCAGCGTCCTACACGCATTCAGTATCATGAGACTGATGACACGAGAACGACGTACCCAGTGGATCACCTTGCGGTCCATACTGCCAGTGATGAAGCCTTCTCCATTTGGCAACCAACATAGGCCATTCACCAAGTGGTGATGCTCTGTTAATGTCTTGATGCATCTCCCTGACTATACGAAGGACACTTAATACGCAATATTAGCGATCGCCTGTAGCAACACTTACCTCTACATCCCACAGCTTGACCTCGTGTTCACCACTAGACAGTAGAAGTTTGTCATCAGGAGACCAGGCTATCGCATTCAAAGGGTATATGTGGCCGCGGAGAACCTTCTCCAATGTGCAATCTAATTCAATGCTGTTGCTCACGCGAGCCTGGTCAAGCAGTGATTAGTATAACGAGATATGGAATGAACCAGACGTACAATTTTCCATATTATTACTGTCTGATCCTTGCTGGAAGAGGCTAATCGGTCGCCTCTATGGCTCCATTGAACCTGCCAGACTTCGTCTGCATGGCCCTCGAGTATATGAGTTGTAGTAGTCGGAAACTGAGCCCGAGAGCAGAGATGATCATGATATAGAGATGAATCATGCGGGCTCATGTGATATTCACACATGTGCTGTTGATACTCTCGAGCCTGTTCCAATAGGGTATCCAACCGTCGCGGGGGTACCATAGTTGATGAAGGAACAAATTCTATGTAGGCGAGTTTATTAGTTAGGGGTCTCGGGATGCACGGCTAATCTACTGACGCTGTAGCCGATCGAGGAGTATCCTTCTTGAATTCCCTCGTGCCCCATCCCATGAAGCTCGTCGTCTCAAGTCGTCCGGGTTCCTTGACATGATTAAGCTGAAGATATTCAGTATCGAGTTGACGCTTCTGCGTTTCAGACAGACCTCGATAGATGATTGAGTCTCGCTGGTTCAATATCAAACGGTGCTATCTCTTGTCGTAAAGTAAGCAGAGCTTCTGTGCTCTGATTATTCTCCAAGTATTCTAAATACTTTTGCTGGTTGATCAAGAAGTGGGCGGCCTTTAAGGAGGAAAATCATGAGCGAAAACGGTTTGAATGTACACATATCTACACTCACTCGCAATGAATCTTCGTCGCGAACACCGAGCGCTAAAAGACCCTTTTGAGCGACGGCCCAATTTCCTTCCATTACAGCATTGCGGAACGCCGTCACGCGGGTCGTCTCGAATGAAAAGCCAGATTCCGCCTCGAGGACTGATGCACTCTCCCTATAAAGAAAACGGAAATGAGGGTCATCTTCTCGTACGAAAAATTGACGGTGCATACGAATAGCCAATGTCCTTCAGTGCCTGTAGCACCAATCTGACAAATTGCTCCCTATTGGTGGCGGAGCCTGGATAGAGCGTTGTCCCAGGGGGACTGACGCGGGTTATTGTACCAACCCGTCGTGGGTTGTGTTCCGAGTTGAATTCTATTCGTGGGGAGAGCGAGCCGTTAGTCACAGAACCGTTTGTTGAGCCATTGGATAACCCTTTGGCATGAACGTTCTTCACGGCCACAAGCTGGTCTTCAACAGAAGGCATTATACGGGATGGAGAGCTAGAAGAGTAGGGGTCGCTACCCATAGTCGGGTTGAGCTCTGAGATAGGGTTCAACGTCAACTGCTGAGCGATGGAGCGCCAAGAAGTCAAACAGGGGACGTTACCATTTATCACGTCTTGCATCGATTGAGTAGTAGAAGGTGGCTCAGCACCATCGTCAGTTTGTGTTAGCCTCATAGCTTCAGCGGCCTCCCCGCTGCCAACGAGTTGATGTCTAGAGGTGGCCTGGATGTGATTCTCAGAATCGAATGGGGGTATCGAGCCCCGAAAATTGTCTGTTCTTCGCCGCTTATGTGGAGGCTCAGTAGATGCCCGTGGTAGTGGGGTCCAGGTCGGGCCAACTGCAGCGTAGGGTCTGATGCGCGAGCTTTGGGGAATACTGGAGGAAATTCCAGGTAATGCTTGCGATGATTCTGATCCCATAAATCCCTCTTCTAAACCACCCGGTGCCCCAGTTCGCAAGCTGAGCGTCCCGATGCCAGGACCAGAATGCGAGAAACGCAAAGAAGAGCCACCCACAGGGTGCTCAGTACTTTCCAATGATTCTTGAATCGTGTTTGGCTGACTTAAGTCGTGTCACAGTGGTCAAGGGAAGGAGCAAGGTTTCCTCGTTCCCGGAAGCACCATTGAATGCATTTTGGTTATACGCGAATTCGGTAAATACACGACTATGTAGAGGCAACGACAAAGATCTAAATAGTTGACCACCCCCCATAGTAGAAACGAGCTGGGACCAAGGCTCGAAGTCATACCCTTCGGGGTCGAGGCGGTATTGGGAGGCAAGGGAGGGGGGTCAATGTTCAGGTCTAAAACCCTGTTGCGCAATGATGCGTATGCTGAGGTAACAAGGACACTTGCCCTCGACAAGGAAAAAATGGATGGCACGTAAAAACACGAAAGAGCCTGTGCCCTAGGAACTCGATAGAAAGTATGATCCACGTGAAGCTCAAGCGAATGCTGAATTTGTTATGTTGCTACAATTTGGATTAGTTCTTGATGGATGCGTGAGCGTCCGCTAGATGATCGTCATCTTATCATTTGGTCGTAAGATAGTAAAAAAGGCATAATTGAAAGAACTGGGGTGTATCCAGGCGAGCTGGAATGCTTTTGGTGAAGGGATAAGGGGTGATGGTTTTGGGCTGGTTGTACGATGCGGGGTGGGCCGATTGGGGAATGAACGAATGGCGAGGGGATAAATTGGTGACCCCGACCATGGTTAGTGGCCACGATGTGAGGATCGACCACGTCGACGTTCGACTGGCTCATTTTCCGCCCATGAAGCCCAGCTAGGAGGGGAAGGGCTTCGGCTAAGAGAAACTCGCTTCTGAGGGCGACCTCGGTTGGCCGCTGTGACATTAAAATCTGGAGTTGAATCCACTTGAGCGTCACGAGTACCAGCATGGTGCTGTTGTTGCACTGAGCCCGCGGCTGGCTGTCGAGAACGCAGCTTGCCCCCATCACCAACTCTCATTCCATGAGACCGTGCAACATCCTTTAGGTTGGTCAAGGCGGCAGAGTCTCTCCGGTCAGTACTGGGGACCGTACTCGATTCCAATGGATTTGTAGAAGTGAACGGTTGAATGGCTCTCCTCAAAGTATGGACCATCGAATCGGATACATGTCGCACAGTCCCAGTGGCGCTGGACGACGGTAGTTGCGGAGTAACGATTACTGACTCAGAAACAGTAGTTTGTAATTGAGTCGATGACGAAGAGAGAGCAGCTGCCGCCTTTGAGCGTGGTGTAGAGCTGGTTGCACTTTCCTCCGAACCCTTCCTCGACAAATTTTTCTCCCGTGTTACTGCATCGTGAACCCTTGTGGCATGGAAAGGGTACGCGTATTCAGAGCTATATCGTTTGTAGGCGTGACTAATGCTATGCGGGGAATAACCGGCCGAAGCTTTTGAACTGCTGCTCATCTGGGAATGAGCATTGATGGGACCCGGTTTTCGCACATACTCCAGCGCCTTCATGACGCCGGGCATTGATTTACTTCCCTCGGTGCCCTCCTGGTTGCGGCCACCTGGAGGGGTCGCAACACCAAAGTCACCATAGCGAGAGCTCCAGAACGCATGATCCATGAACTTTTGGTCATTTTTCAGAGTTGAATGGGAATGCTTCAGATCCAGTGAGTCTCCTGTTTTGAAGTCGCCACCAACGACGTCGAGGTCGTAGTCGGAAAAGTCGGGCAAGTCGCTGGACTGCACCGAGGGGGACGAGGTGCGAGAAGAGGCTCTCGAGGTCCAGTTGCCAAACCCGGTGGGAGCTCTGCTGCGGTCTTTCCTGTGTTTTGCAGCGCCTACGCTAGGCGAAGTCCGTGAAGGCGAAGAGGATGCAGATGAAGGTGCGACGGATGAGTTGGATGTCGACGTAGAGACATCCCCAGAGTCCAGCAAGCGGCACTTTTCCGAACAGTAGAGACTGTTGAACGATATGCGACACGAGCCAGGGTCGCGATTGGCGAACAGTGGCGGGGCAATGACGTGCGTATACGTGCGGTCAAAGTGCGATTTTCGTCCAGTGGTTGATGTGAGGTTGAAGAATAGGTTAGTGATTGCGACAAAATGCGTGATCGACGATACGAAAGGGAAAAAAGGAAGAAAAAAATTATTGGCGGTAACGTTTGAACGGCGCGTTCGGCGGACAAGACGAAAAGGAGAAAAGAGTAGAAAAAGAAATCATATAAAAGCGAAAGAATATAGGAATAGTAGGATGATGAATTTTCATGGAGGAATAAGGACTACGAACCTGTTTCCTGGTGCATTTTCGCCACAGGTGAAGCAGACGTTTTCGTCAAACATCTCACAAAGGAGACTAGGGCACCCAAACGTCTGTGAAAGGGGAGCTCGAGGTGTCGAAAGCGAGTCCCAAGGAATGCGGACCAAAACGGGGTCTGGGGGCCAAAGAACCGAGTCAGCTAATAGCTGGTGGGTGTGGAAAAACCGAAAAAGGATGTGATACATACGAAACAAGCCTTTTATAGCTCGTACAGTTCACTAAGACGACGATTGGGAGCAGCCCAGGGCCGCAAAGGGGGAGCGACTGTGGGCGGTTTCTGCCTTGGGCTGTAGAAGCCGCTGTTTCTGAACGTGCTAAATAATTCGAGACTGGTAGAGGTGGCGGAGACGAGGCGTTGAGCAACGTGCTGGTAGAGTCGCAAGTCTTTTCCCGAAAAAGCTCTCAAACGTTGGCGAGGTCGAAGGTACTAGAGAG
This sequence comes from Serendipita sp. 398, assembly GCA_019623675.1. Lineage (NCBI taxonomy): Eukaryota > Fungi > Basidiomycota > Agaricomycetes > Sebacinales > Serendipitaceae > Serendipita > Serendipita sp. 398. The sequence goes on along the minus strand of WSTN01000026.1, from coordinate 26,900 downwards.
GTGGGAGGCTGGGTGATTCAAATCAAGAGTCAAGAGACAAACGACTATCACCGGCTCTTTCCACTTGCGGCAAAGGTTGACTGAAACATGTCTTCGCTAACAAAATAACGCATCTCAGTCGCCAAAAGCGGAGACAGCTAGACACTAGATTTTTCGGGTTTATCCTCCTATCATACGCAACCCCGTTCTTCCCCAAAGGACAGTACCGAAGGATACATGTATAGGGACACCTACCGATCCTTTGATATTTTTCGACCGTATCCTTGGCCACTCTGACGGTCCACCGGCCACTGGCCCCCAAAATGGTGAGGGTCCTCATTAGACGGGACCCATCAGCTACCCTGTTCTCGATCTTTGTTCTGACCCGTGGAGCCCACAGTGCACAAATCTCTGTGCCATCTGATTCCTTGAATGCGCCACCGGTCACGTTGAGAGACTGAACCCTCAGTGTCAAAAGCAGAACTGAGATCAATTGCGATCTTCGAGAAAACTTCGTCGGATTCACTCTGCCTTCGCCCCAGGCTCACCATCGGCATCAACACCGGGACCGTTCTGCGAATTGGTCGAGGCCACTTGACGGAAGCCGTGGGAGCTAGTGACCGCAACTGAGCTAGGAGTATACGGTGGCGATGGGACTCTGGCAGGTGATGCTCTCCCTCCTTCCGCTAGCTCAGGAGTTGCCACCCCCGACGAGCCAACTGTCAGCCCCATCGTCTGTGTTGAGGGTGTACCGGGTGTGGAGGAATCGTCCCTCGTACTTGTGGAGGCTAAACTAGCATTGGAGGAATTCGCGTTAGTCGAGCCCCCACCGCCAAAGAGGTTGGCGAAGTTCCGTCTTGCGAATGGTGACGGTCGGGCAGCGATATTGTTCAGATTTGCGCCTTGTCCCCCCAATGTGTTTGAACGAACAGCAGATCTTGGTTGTTGCTGCAAGTCGATGCTGCCGCGTGGACGAGGCGTGCTATTGCTCAAGATAGCGTTGCTTTGTAGACCCAAACCGTCGACTGCCCCATTTGGATTGAGAACCGTTTTTCGTAGAATTGATTTCTCTTGAACAATCGTCTCCAATATGTTGCTCAGAGAACTAGCCCCTCTCAGCGTCGAGAGCTTTTCGTGCAGGAATCGCGCATCTTTGAGCATCCTAGATGGTCGTGTGCACAACACAACAAAATTAATGCAGAATAACAGTTAAAAGATTGGGCAATGGTGCGTTACTCAAGACGACTCACAGCTCTTTTGCTTCTGCACTCGGCAAAGGAATCGTTTGATACTCTTCCTCCAACCGACGTATCATTGAAGCGAAGATTTGAGACATGATTGGCTACATGAATGTGAGCCAAGGGATTGACACAACACACGTGAATGTAAACACTCATACCTCCGTGGCAGTTGAACCGAGATACTTGGTTAGCACTTTATGTAGAGTCACTGCTTCTCTAATTAAACCTTGCATATATGAGTTGGGACCATCTGCGGGCGAACCCTCTGCAGGTGCATCCCATTGGACTGTTCGAAGCCCCTTGCAATGAAATTCCAAGCGGTCGTTCATAATATCAATTAGTTTCGAATGGATCTCTGTCTGGTGATTCTGATAGTCCTGTCTTAATTTGTCGAATTCGATCAATAAGACAAATTGCTTGGGACTCAGGTGTCGCCGGAAGTTTTCTCGGATGTATGGAATAAGTGCAATGATAATAGAGAGAGATTGGGATGCAAGGGCTATCCGTGGGTTAGCAAAACAAGCACGTGCCGCGTAGCTACAATCATTCGTACCGAGGTGGCGAGCAGTAATGTTTTTCAACCCTGCTGAGCGCATGGCACCTGCACCTAGAACGACTTGACAAGTTCTTGAATTGAATGCCTATCATTCCGTTCATGTAAACTACGATCGGGTTAGGTGGGTGACTTGCCTTCAAGAATTCAACTATCCTGCTCATGCACTCCATCGTGAGCCCAGAAAGATTGGTCATGACCTTGAGGTAATCGAGTACGAGGCCCAGTACCTGCATAGTCGCAGATACAATGTAGAATTGACGGTTGTCGACTGTGATGAGTTTCTCGTTGCCCTTTTTGTTCTTTTCACTGTCCCCTGGCGTCGTTTTCTCTTGATCGGCGTCGTTTTCACCACTTGGTTGACTTGTACTTGTATTTTCATCGAGTTCTTCAGTGAGCTCGGCCGAGATCCCCTCAGATGCGTCCACCTGCGATGAAGTCTTAACAAACACGAGCTCTGGGGCATCCTTCATCGCACTATCGATAATAATATTGGCGACCCTCTGGGATCGAGGAGAGACCTCGATGACGGCCCACAGCTCGTCCTCCACCATTTTGGCACTTTTGGTGAGTTTGTCTGCATGGAAAGTCTGGAGGAAGGCAGTTGACTAAAGCCATAAATTAGTTTCTGAAGCGGAGAAATTGACATGTATTCACCTGCTTTCCCAACGTCCCACGTAAACCAACTACCATGCGCTTGCATACAACCTCGCAATCAACCACAAATGCCCATGCTTCCTCGTACAGTGCGTAGAACTCGCGTAGTTTGAGCTTTGTATGTTGATCCTTCCGGACTGAAATGATTTTGGATACTCGGGAATGAGCAAGCTCGGTGGCTGCGAAGATTGCAGAAGCAAGGAGGGAATCGACGGTAGAAACAAGCTCCTCCTGTGGTGGTAGATGTTCGCGAGAATGTACAGAGCTGTGTCATATCATCAGTTTGAGAAATACACGGGTGAATTGAGATGTACCATTTCTCCTTCAGAATACCCAAGATAACATCGCTTTGCGTCTTCGCTCCCTTGAGGCAATGGAGAAGAGATGAGTATATCGAGCGCATCATCTTCATGAAGTGTTCGTGCTCCAGAGACACCAGTGCTGAAACGAGGGGAATGGATTGATCTTGCAGTTTGCTGACATCCATATCCAGCACATCCGGGTTTTCTCTGCTTTCCGACTCGCCCAGAAGGGGTTCAACTAACTACACAGGAGAATTATACCACTGGATCATGTGATGGGAAGTAACATACGCGCTTGACACTCGCTCTGATTTCGTTCATCACGACGTCCTGCCATTTCTCTAGGCCACTTTTCAATCCGCCTTCGCCCGTGCGCATTAAGCCAAAGACAAGAGGGGTAAAATGCTCTACTAGTGTGTGGTGGTCGTCCTCCCGAATACCGCCAACCTGCACTGATAGGTCGTGTCTAGCAGCCTCGGCAAACTCATGTGAGAGGGTGGATGCAATCTTGACCGTGAGATCACGCAAATCATTTGGCAGAGACTCGAAAGCGCGGAGGGAATGGAGTGAGACCTCTTGTAATGCTGTAGGGAGTTTGTTAGTGGACGCCGGCCGGGAGGTCTCGAATGTCGACTCCTCTCCAGGTGATTCTTCACCAACTGTTGGAAGCTGCATCTCAGGACCTGCCACAGTCGTCTGATCGCTACTGGATATAGGCGTCATGAGGGATTGGACATTCTCCACGACATTGAGCGCATCCCTCCACTCTCCAGCACCAGCAAGACCTTGGGCAATCCCACGCATGCTATGTACCTCCTTGACAAGTTTGACACCACCTTCTAGCCTCTGTAAGTAGGAGACTTTGTTGTCTTCCCGCACGAGCTCTAGTCCTTTCTTAGCCCCCTTCTCGTCGATTTGATTGAGCATGACCTTCAGCTCCGATATCTTCTTCAGACAGCGCTCGCTCTCTGATTGAAGATCGTGCAGGTTAGTGAGGGCAGAGAAAAATGAAGATGACCGTGCTTGAATCTCTTGGACGAGATGTCCCTCCACGGTGTCCGCATAATGTGAGAGTTTCTCCATAAGAGGGACCGAATATGATATGGCCGCGGGGTCTTGCACTAGGTGACCCTCAGAGGTAGATTGCTCAGTAACATGGGCAAATAATTCAGGGTTTGTGAGATTAAACCCGGGCTCGAAGAAGATTGCAGGAACGGTGTCTAGGGCTGCCATCGTTCGCCGTCCTCTCGCTGTCTGAACAGAATCCATTTTCATTGATGGTGATAATGGGGAGAGTGCTTGTTCCTCATTGTCAGCTTCCACGTCATCGTACTGAGTGATGGAGTTATTGCGCTTTCTCGCGGTGTGCTCGAGGTTGCGTTGGAAAACTTCCCAATGGGGAGAGATATCTTTGAGGTATGGATCAAAGTCTTTGCGCCTCACTCGGGGCAAATCAGCTGGTACTACAGTTGCCAACGTCGAATGTGCTTTAGGGGGCGCGGCTCGCTTCGTCGGATGGTTGAGTACCGTCGATATAGCTGTAGGGAGAGTTTTGCTAGCGATTGAATAGCAAATTCGAAACCCAACTGAATCATTTACGCACCGTGAAACCCATGTTTTGCACTACTCCAGTTGGAGCCAAGTGCTCCTTGTGAAAGGCTGGTACTATTCAAGGCTTGTATTTCGCCCTTGGCTGCATTAACATTTCCAACGAAATCTGCCTTGCTTTCAACCTCCGAATATGCAGACACGCTGCCAGGACCTCTCCTGCGCTCCCATGTAAATCGAAATGACTGTTGATTTCCTCTTAATTGAGGGGTATTTCCTGCTTGTGATAACTCTGGAGAGCCTGGACGTGACGTTGAGGGATTCGAGAGAACTTCCTCGGTCATCGTACGTGGGAGATGTGAATGTGGTCAATGGTTGAGTGTGGCTTTCTGGAATTTGGTCAGCCCTCAAACTTGATGGTCCAGAGCTATTTTCCGACTACGGCTTTGGACCATGCAGCTGCAGGGATTGGAGCTGGAACTGTTGCTGTTCTTTGTATGCATCCTCTAGACCTCATCAAAGTGAAATTTCAAGTTGCGACCAGTCAACCAAGTTCTACTCGTGGTATCGGCAAGCAAATATACACCGCCTTGAATGACATATGGATACAGAGAGGAATGAAGGGCCTCTACAGGGGTGTTGGTGCGAATATGGCTGGAAATGCGGCGAGCTGGGGGTTATACTTCTGGTTGTAAGAATCTCGCCAACTTCGTGCGTTCTTGTCCCTAAAAGTAGTTAGTTACACTCACTTCAAGTCCACACGGCAGTCTTATACAAAGAATGAGAGCGTGCATTCTACCATGGCAGCAAGGGACTACCTCATAGCTTCAGCCGAAGCTAGTAAGTCCGGCTTTCTTTCAAGTTTTGTTCAACCTACTCATATCTCGTTATAGGTGCTGTGACTGCTTTACTTACTAATCCCATCTGGGTTGTCAAAGTGCGATTATTCACAACAAACCCAGATTCACCCAATGCATATAGAGGTTTATTCCGTAAGGTTTTAAATTTGCAGCCCCTCCTTTTCTAACACTTAACTGTTAGATGGACTTTATCGCCTCTCCAAAACTGAGGGCATTCGTGGCCTATACCGCGGCACGTCCCTTGCCTTATTCGGTGTCACCAATGGTTCATTACAATTTATGACATATGAATTGATGAAGAATTGGGGTTTTGCTCGTAAACGAGACCAAATGGCTGCCAGAGGGGAGACTTGGCATCCAGATACCGATCGGCTGGTGAAGTAGCCCATTCTGGCACATGTAGCATGAGATAACTCATAATTTGCAGTCAAATTTCTACTATACAATCATATCTGGTGTCTCGAAGCTCTTCGCTCTTTCTGCAACTTATCCCTATCAAGTAGTTCGAGCGCGGATACAGGTACGAATATCTGGGCTGTAGGAGAGTACTGTACTGATTATTTTTGTGCAGAATGATGCGACCTCTGCTCTCTATCCCAATATTCGAGCATGTGTCCGACTGACATGGAGAGACGAAGGTGCTCGCGGGTTTTACCGTGGACTCGGAACCAATTTGATACGAGTCCTACCGGGAACATGCATAACACTTGTCGTGTACGAAAACATTGCTTGGATTCTCAGGCGACAGGCTGCTGCACGCGGCTCAGCGTCCTAATCGTCGTCCTCAACCGGCCTTCACAAGAGAGAGATGTATACAAGGCGAAACACGATATTCGCCTAACAGGGAACAGCAGAGGGGAGACGTTGGTAAATTAATCACATCAATATTTCTAGGCAATTACATGTTTAGGTTGATAGAGATCCACAATCGATTGTATAGCAACCAACTACGGTCCTCGCAGTCGGTTAAGTCGCTCTTGCAGTGCTTCTTCCTCTGCCGTGGTTACGCCGCCATTGTCTCCACCGCTCGTGCTAGGTAAGTCGTCGCCTCCCAAAGCGACAGCCTGTTTCTTGTTTGCGATTGGGGTAGCAGCTGCATGAAGTGCCGTAGGGGCTTCCCCGAGTTTCTGGGAGACATCGATTCCGATCTCCTCTAAGACCTGCTGGAGGATCTTATCGCCTTCCTCTTCCTCATCTTCCATATCATCCTCCATAACCCCGTCGACAGCATCCGACATCATTTCTTCCTTCATATCCATTGTTGCACTCTCTTTCTCAAATTCGTTCATAATACGTTGGATAGCCGGCAAGTTCAAACCACGATTCATTGAAGCCATGGCCTAGAGGAGGTTAGATTATTTAGATATGCATATTTTTTTGGGTAGAACACTCTTACTCTGGTTGCCCCTCTCATGGCATCAGCCATTTGTTGGTTACTCCGCAATGTCTGAATACGTAGACCGACTGCCTGTAATTGTGTACGCATCTGATAGAACTTTTGAACATATCTTCTCGTCCGGACAAGGTCCTTAGCCATGACTTTGCAAGCATTCTAAGTAGTAGAAATGAGCGCAGCACAACAATATGATCAAGACTTAAGCCTTCGACGTTCTTCTGATGAAGAAAATCCAAAGGAGTATCTCAATCAAAGAAACGACGTAGGCCGAAGGCCGTCATAGGAAGAGATGGAGTACCATTTGACCAGCCTTTGCACTCTTCTTTATGTCGGCGACGAGCTTCTTCTCTTGTTGTTCGAGCTTTGTCCTTTCTCTATCTAATTCGCGCTGGGCCTTCGCCAATGCCCGCTGATGTTGGCGGAGACGCTCAGCAGGCGTCACTGTTCGGCCAAAGAGGGTTTCCTAAGAGCCACGAAGCGGACATTACAGAAGTAGGAAACGTCTCTCATGAGCTGTCTTTCGCGGCCCAGAGTGGGAGCCAATGCTTACGAGGAGTGTCATGGTCAGGTCGAAGTAGTGGCGTTCATAGGGCCACGTTGGTCCTCAGGAAGTATGCATAGGGCTCGAGACAAAGATCGGGTTTAGGACCGGAAAAGACGGTATATTCAAATACAAACAAAAATCATTTGGAATTTGAGCCTGGATATGGGGTTTATCAGTGACTACTCTATTGCCAAAGATAAGCACGTCCATTTTATGCAGCATAGACAACTTACTTTGCACAAATCACTTCTTGATTGTGTAGAGGTGGTATTAGTGCAGGTGGACCTGAGATAATCCTGTATGCTATCTCTGTTTCACATATGGGAGTTGGGTAGGTGCAGCGAGGTCCCAAGAATTGCTGGCTAAGAGCCAGATCTTGCAGATATTGAGGTCCTTCAAGCAGGTGTTTCGCTTGGCGGCGCGTCATTTGTTCCCGTTTCTGCGCTCTGAGCATAGTCTTGTCACCCCACGAAGAAGGGAAGTACCGGAACAAGACCTACCTCACCAGGTCCTTCGTCCAATCTACCACGACCACGACCACGACCTCGTGCTCTTCCTCGCATGCCACCTCTCCCGCGGCTACCGCGACCGCGACTTCCCTCCTGATCTTCATCTTTGAATAGTCAATGGAATGATGCATGGAAAAAGGGGGTATAACGCATACCGATTCCAGGTTTTCCAGAATCCCATTCCCGTCGTTGAGCTTGTGCAATCTAAAGCGATATAAGTCGCGTCGAACTGGTCAGAGATATAAGATATACCTTTTTATCTGCGATCTTCCGCCTTTCTTCATTGATATCAGCCTGTATCTTCGCTTGTGCCTTCTGTCTTTGTTGTATTTCTGCTTGTTCAGCAGCAAATTGCTCGGCATCTGCATCCACTTCCAACTTCTTCTCCTTTATCTTCTCGTTCTGAAGGCGAATCCGTTCCATTTTTTGTGCGAGCTCCTCATCTGTTGGCTTAACCTGAAATATAATGAATATTGTGGAGCAACAGTACAAAATGTACAAACTCTGTCACTTCCACCTGTTTTTACGCGTTCTCTGTTGAGATATATCGGGACGCGTTTCGCCTTTGTGCCGGCGTTGTCCCCAGTAGGGCTTACAGGGCTTGAGGCGTTCCAACCAGGATCGACACCTGTTCCCCAGTCATCATCCATGGGTTCATCTCCCCAGCCGGGGGCCTTTTCAATGGCATCCTCTGTTGGCTTTTGCCCCTCGCTTGTATCATCATTTGGTTTGGGGGCGGGATCAGACTCGTTGTCCGCTGCGGGCGTGATACCCCAAGTTCCTTCTTGTTCAGTGCCAGGTAAAACCAATTGACTAGTTCCGTTGGCATTCTCGTTCTGTTTGAGCTGGGATTTAGGAGGGCGTTTGCCCTTTCCTTCTTGTTTTTGAGGTTTTAGAGGTTTTGAGACGTCATTCGACACGAGAGCAACGGTATTGGATGTAGCCTCCGTGACGTTTGATGGAGTATTGTCGTCTGGATTATTTTGTGTTTCGTTAAGCGTTGCTTTGGGTGTGCCGCCTCTGGTACCGCCACGACCTCTGCCTCGTTCTCCTCGACCTCTTTCAGTGATTCCTCGAGCTCTTTCTCCACCTCTCCCCCTATCACTCCCACCGCGACCCCTATCTGATCCACCCCTGCCCCGTTCAACCCCCCCTCGTCCACGGGCAGCGCCTCTGTCCTTGCTACCGCGGCCACGAGAGCCAGGTTCTCCGCGGCCCCTTGAGGGTTTACCACGGCCTCCTCGTGATTTATCCCCACTGGCCGCATTGCCAGGCTCTGTCGTAGGCTCAGCCCAGAGATCAACTACTTCATCCTGAGTTGCAGCAGATTCATTTCGATTGTTTTCTGTCTGTTCTGCTTCTTCATGTTCCTCCTCCATATCTTCTTCTCGACGAACGCGAGGCTGCCTTTTCTTGGTTTCGTCGCCAACATCGAAGTCGGAATCGGCATCATCATCCGAGGCTCTCCCTGTTGAAAGCTTTTCCGGGTTATTATCCATAGCGCTATAACCAAGAACTGGGTTTGGTCAAGGATTCAGAGCGGAGGTGAAGGTGGGGTCTAAGGAACGCCCTTTCTTTGTTCCTTTTCACCTCCTAAACGCTGATGGCTTACGTGCGCCATGCAGAGTCGCCCGCAGCTTTAAACGAGCTATTATCATCAAAGTCTCAGAGTCTTGTTGTCATTGACTTTACCGCGCCTTGGAGTGCCCCTTGCAAGATCCTAGACCCAATTATTGACTCCTTTGCCAAATCGGTGCAGTCCATCTATACATCCACGGAGTGTAAACTATCTCATCAATGTTCCAGAATCCTCATGTTACATTTGTGAAAGTCGACATTGACAGGTTGCCAACTGTTGCTGAAAAATACTCGGTCACCAGTGAGTGGCAAGTAGAATTGCCATATCCGTATCATCCTGAACCTCACATAGATCTACCGGTACTGCATTTCATAAAGAATAAATCAATCGTAGAGACCGTACGTGGCGTAGACAGGGAGTCTATCAGGGCGGCTATTGTTCGAAACGCCTTAGATTCAGTTGCTTCAACCTCAGGTTCATCTGAGACCAACGATGTGAGCCCTTATGTGTCTGACCTCGACTGGATGCTGAGATCACCTTTGAACAGATATCCTTGCTGGAGTTTATCGACCGATCTCAAATCAACTGCCTAAATGAATCCCCAACACATACCCTCAAGTCGATCATCACCGGACATTCACGGAATACATCTGATGCATATCTAGAGAGTGATACAGATGAGCAGCTTATTTTAAACATTCCCTTCAATCAGGCAGTACGCGTTCGGGGAATCTCTATCCAGACAGCAGAAAACGCTCGCGCTCCAAAACTCATAAAGATTGCAACTAACAGCCCGACAATTGGGTTCGAAGATGTCCAAGATGCAATTGAACCACAGGTAGCACAGGTCATAGAGCTCGATGAAGAGACAACGTCAACCGGAAAGAGAATTTCACTGAGATTTGTCCGCTTTCAGTCCGTTCAGAGTCTTCATGTGAGTGCGAACGCTGTTAACCATACAATGCTCTAACGCACCGTATCTAGATATTTGTTTCATCGAACCAAGGAGAAGAGGATGAAACGCGTATCGATTCAATAGATATCTTTGGACTCCCGGGACAGTGAGTACACGAATATCAAGGGTAGTATAATCTAAAATCGCCTTAGGACAAGTCGGGTATCGGAGCTGCGGGCCAGGGACGACCACTGATATGTTGCCATTACAGCTGCAGCCACATCATGTATCTTTTATGGTCTTCCTCTGAGCCGTCGAATTGCCAGAATACTTTTTTCATATCTTTAAAACCTTCATCCTTCTGGGCATCCTCAAATTTGGCTTTGAAGTCTCGGAAGAAGCTAGGAATGAGAAATTGGTTCTCACCCTACCTTACGTTAGACGATGGTGGCGTTTAACGGAAAATTAGTGCATACCTCAATAGCCTTCAATCCCTGGCTTCGGCAAAGTGCACGATAAATATTATTATGTTGGGCGAGATCATAGTCGCCGAGAGTGATGCACCTAATCGGGTTCAATCTCATTTCAATAGCTATCCAGTCACTAGCCACTCGCACCTTGGTTCCATTTTCATCTTACGGGCGTAGTCCAGGAAGTCTTGCCTCTCGCTTTTAGTTTGCGTTCCTTTCTCTTTTTGGTGCTAACGTCAGACCAGGTCAATAGTGAATGATCATAGAGCTTACCGATGACAACGCTCCTGCCTGCGCTGAGAGCTTTATCAATCTCTGTGAAGGCATCGGCCATTCCTGATTTGTCCACAAGAACGTAACCAGCAGGTGCAAAGTGCTTCTGATATAATGTTGTTTTTCCGACGCCTGGATATCCGACGAGAAGGATCATATAGAGCCGTTTTCCCCTAGATGGTGGTACAAGTGGTGAAGATGATGGTAGGAATAAAGTGCCTATAGGTACTCCATTAATTTACAATTGGGAAACGGATTGCATTACGTACCATCTTGACGGAGTTGGGATGGGTGGAACCCGTTGAGGTTTCTTGCTGCGACCGACTCGCCAAGGAAGAATTCCTGGAATATATCAGATTGAGTTCACCTCTATTACGCACACAAACCTCGGGTGTATGAAACCTTAGTCCTATATTTTGCCCAAATTTCGCATCTGTGTCTAGGTCATCCCTATCTCTAGTTTCTCCATTTTTGAATTCTCCTTTCTCTCTCCCTGCCGAGTCTCCGACAAAGAAGGAATTTTTAAGGTCGACTTCGATATCCTGCTCTTTTAGCAGATCCTGAACTGCATACCACATCCCAGGCAACGGTTTCCGATACAGATCTCTTTGAGTAGCAGCTAAGACGTATAAAGAAACTCCATCGAGCTGGGAGATGGGCTCAGACTGGTTTGTACTTGTAGGCGTGGTGTGGCCAGATTCGAATCTGGGGGTGCGCACCTTGCATGCCACCTGTTCGAGCTTCTTTTTCCACTCTTCATAGAAATCTGACGGCTCCCTGACTTTTGGGCACAATTGGTTCGAGGTAATGAAGATGGAGTATCTGTAACTGTCAATGAGACCGCTTACTATTGAATGTCCGAAACACATACCCCTCAGCAACGAGCTCCTTGAGTTTCGTCGGCACGACGGAAGAAAACCATTTCCAGTCATTACAATCCTTTGGGTTACGATACCCAGATTTTGTCTTGATGAGAGTTCCATCCAAGTCAAACAAAGCCACACGAGCAGCCTTGGCTGGCGGTCCAGCCTGCCCAAACAAGCATGAAGGCCCAAATCTCGTTGACCAAATCACTGTTGGTGTAGATTCGCGACGAAACTCGTCTCCTTTAGCTCATTGTTAGCTGACGCGGTCTCATTTCTCAGGCCGAAGACTCACCGTCGCCACACGTCCGACGCTTGTTAGGCTGGAGTTCCAATTCGTGACTATCTTCGGGTAGATGTCTTTTCCTTGTTACTATCGTGTACGAGTAATCGTTAAATTTTGGCGTTGAAGGTCTTAGTGGGAACCTACCGGTAGCCATTGCTGTGGTGAGGGACAAAGCTTTGCAATGGGCTCAATTACCCGAAACAATAATACTCGGTATATTGCAAAGTTCCCGAGCAGCTCTACATCTCATGAGAACGGGCGCTTCGAATGCTTATTGTACGTTCCAGCCCAGTGGCCAACTATTCTTCGTCGCCATCGGCCATAACACCTACACCTACAAGTCCAGCATATCCATCTTCTGGGCTGAATCCACCAGTTCGCTCACTGAGTTGACCAACCAAGAAGTAGAGGACCGTGCCACCAGGCAAACCATGAATTCTGAACTCCATAGTTGATTCCAGATTGTTCAAAAGCTTTGAAAGCGACTCTGCGTGCATCTTTGGGGTTTCTGAGACCATAGATTGGCTCGTGGATGATGTCAACGACGAAGGCAGAGGAGAAGGCGAGGGTGGCATTTGAACGATCTGTACGTATGAATACACTCATAGTAAGTAAAGGCAGCATACGACTCTCCTTTAAACAGCTTACCTTTCCACCATTGGACTTGACCCACTCATCCAATCCCAGGTTCTGGAGAACGTCCTGAGGGTCCCGCTTCTCCAACGAGCCAACCCACACGCCTACATCTCCATATTCATCGGTCTCACTACCTCCTCCAGCAAGCATAGAGCCGCAAGACAAGCTTGAAGAGACCTCGAATGCGGCCCTGGTCAACTCCTCCAAGTATGTCTGCACACGATAAACCGATGACGAGTTTGTGACCGTATTGGGAGATATAAGGGAGAAGTGTGTGGGTGCGTACGATAGCGATGGTGTCGCTCGTGCCAACAACTTGAGCGTCGCCCAAACCGAGTTGATCAGATCTGGAGGTGCATGTGTCACAGCGAAGCTGCTTAACGTGGAATCTGGATTAGATGGTAATGCGTTTAGATGCAATAAGTCTGTGACTGGGGTATCCATTTATCAAGCAAGAAGTGGTCACAATCAAGTAAGGTGG